>JAEIFU010002978.1:0-34781 GCA_018904235.1 Lordiphosa stackelbergi
TGCAAACACGGACTTAGGGCCGTTTTCTCATGTTCCTATTTTTGCTCAAATCGAAATCCACCTAGATTTCGCAACTTCGCAATCGGTTGTCACATTTAGATGGATTATGACTTTGGGCAATTGCGCCACGGTCACACCGGGAGGGCTGGAAAGGCACTAAAAGTGAGTTGGCAGCGCCTTGCCACTCGCCGAATTTTTGTTTTATTTATTGCGCGCCAATTTTAAAAAGTAAAGCATGCATTTTACAGAGGAGGAGAAGGATTTTTTTTAACGACTTGTTACTATGATGGGAGATTAAGCAATAGGTCTAAAGCTAAGTTCACCCAGGCAAATAATTTGGACAAATTTTGATGAAAATTTGGCCATAAAGGCCAAATTGTGGAACTTTCCGGGCATATTTGATCAAATTATTTGCGTATGAAACTATAGCTTTTGTTTTAAATCCTGTAAAATCTTCAATCATCTCTATTTTAATCAAAATTTGGCTAAATTATCTGCCTGTGTGAACTTAGCTTAAGCAATGAACTAGGGGAATTAAAATGCGGATCTGTCTCTTTGGCTATGTCTGCAGGTGTTTACTTTTTATCAATTCAGACTTAACTGTTTTTAGCAGCAGTTGTTTTTTGATTTTAAATATTTTTCAGTGTGACCATATGCGCACACACATAAAAATACATAATTTGGTTAAGCATGTACATGGTTTTGAAATCAATGAGGATGAAGTAGATGGCAACAAAAACCATCTAGATGGCTAACCATTGAACATGAGCAGGGCAATTACAGCAAATCCACCTAGATTTGCAAAAACATCAACATGAGAACCCCCCCCCCCCCCAATTTTCCCAACCAAAAATTGGTGGTATCTTTGGTTTTTTTGAATTGGGGATTACCAAACAACCCCTCTCCTAATTTAAAATATTATAAAGCGGATTATAAACCACGGTGGTCCCCCGTGGGCGGCAAAAAAAAAAATTTGTGTTTTGTTTTTTTTCAAAAAAACAGCCGGGGCCACTGTTAGATACGTAATTGAGATGTGTGTTGTTCTTTTTTTTTACTTTATTTTTAGTTAATATAATAAAAATTAGAAACCCCCCCTTTATACCCTTTTTAAACACAAAAAATTCATGGGAGAAGCACACCGTTAATATGCAAACTTTGTATCCTTTACAATTTATATTTTTCAACGATGAAATTGAAAGTAGTTATTTTCAGCTTCATACATAATCAACTTCTCGGCTTGTCATAGTATCAAGGGAACAAAAAAAGTTTTGGAGCAAATATAAAATAAATAATTTCCTGAATTAATAAAATTTATTAATGTAGCATACTTTGAAGGGGCATTTATCATGATATTTTATTTTGTGTATAAACGGGATATGATTTGATGATTGAACTTAAAAGTCTTTCCGTTGTCTTAAGAAGAAAAGATGATGGACTAATGGCTGGCAATCATTTGGCATCATACCCAGCAGTGTGGTATAAATCCCCAAGATAAAAGAGCCTTATAAATCCTGTGAAGCTATTTAATGGTTATTTTACTTTTTCCGTTTGGCTGTATTTGGTGGGTTTGAAAAATTTTCATTACTCAGTGAATGTTGCTTTCGGTGAGCAGTCTTGGAATTGACTGTTCTCTATTGATTGGGAAAGGATTCACTTTTTTAGAAGAAGATCTTTTTCTCACTGTAGAGAATTTTTCCATAGACCTTTTGGAGCTTCTGATGACTGCAAAAGTTGTTCCATAACATTGGTCCCCACCCAATACTTGGTAGTGAGGTGTATTTGGACCAGTTACTTCACCTTAAACATCGAAAAGCAAGTCATATTTTCCAAGTCATAAGCCGGATGGTGCTTGGTCACCTGCATCACTGAAATTTGGAAACAGTAATCTATAAAAAGATTTATTTTGCTAGAATTAAACTTTGGAAATAAGACAAAGTTCATAGAATTGAACATCAAGATTATCAAGAAATGTTACTCCCGCAACATTCAAGGTCAACATTTTGATCATCTTTGGCCCATCTATATTTTCACCCTGCTTATCATTCGATTAATCAAATCGAATTCGTCAAGCCATAACAATTTATTTCTTACATTCGACTGCATTCCTACCGAGATGCTTCGTTAAATGCTTCGATGATAATAAATTCATTCAAATGATAAATGACCAGAAAAAGTTTCTGCATTAAATGAAATGAAATTCTTTTTTTTTTGTATTTTTAAACAAATGTTTTTGCTTCAGCGAACAACAGGCAACAAATCAATATCGACTATGTCAACGAATATGTACAATATATTAATACATATCCATACATATCTGTGGCTCTGTATCTCTGCTTTTCTCTCAACGGCAATTCATCTTCATCATTTCCAATGTTTGTTTTTTTTTTTTTGGGTTGCTGCATGCCAAGCGTAAATCCGCTGCGACAACGCCCAATGAAAATTTTTGCATACACACCAAAATGAAAATCGTTAAGGAAAAATGAAAAGTAATAATCAGTGTGTGTGTGCCTGTGTGGGGGTGCCTAATGCCAAGTTTATGTTGCCTACTGGCGGGGGCCACTTTAAAAAGTGTCAATTTGCCTGCCAGAGCAATTTTATTTTATTAAATGAAATTAGCATTCGCTGCAGAATTATTTTGTATGCAGAAGCTGTGCGTGTGTTGGCAAATTTCATTAAGTGGAAAATTTCATTTCGTTTTTCTTTTTTTTTAAGTAAGTTATTTCTATGCATTTCAATTATCAGGCGAGCACTTCATTAAATTCTATGAAAATTGCTCATACGTTGACATTCACATTTTTTAAATTGTTTTTGTGCTCTCCCCCTGTGTCTCCGTCTGCTTCTGTCGTTTTGTGGGTTATCCCTTTACACATTCATTTCGCTGGCTTTTGTGGACACACACATAATCTGTGTGCCAGAATTTCTCGCGCTTATAATCAGCACTGCCATTCGAGACTCGAGCAGTTTTCACGCCCTTTTCATATTCCCTTTGTGGCCAGCTTTAACTCTGTGGTTGTACATCTTAAATTTATATCATTTGCTTGGTCACAAGCCGGGCTAATTGATTGATGTGAACATACAGCAATTTCAAGGCAATTTCAAAGTTCAGCAATGCAGGCCAAAGGACACAAGATGGATGTGACTGCAGCAGACAAGATAAACACAACTCTACAGTGAAGTTGTCGTTCTGCTGCAATCACAGCATCTTTCCATTTGCTTCTCCTCTTTTTTTAGTTTGAGTTTTTTTTTTCCTAGTGAAATGTCAGCAGCAGTTAAGGATATGGAGGAAGGCCGCCAGTCTAAGAGCAGGGTCCGCAATGAACTCATTAAAACTTTCTACCTAAGCTGCAATCAAAATGGCATTAAAAGTGCACAAATGTGAAAAATATTTAACTTTGCCTGGGCCTAAATAATAAGCAGGGCCAGACAGAAAGCAAGAGAGAAACATTTAATTAATTTAATGAGCATGTGTGAGACCTGGTGAAATCTTCACTCAAATTTAAATTGGCATTTTAATTAAAACAAACAATAAACTAATAGAATTCAAGCCAAAACTAAATTGTGTTATTTATTCAACGACCTCCACAATAATAATCATTAAACCGCAGAATGATAACCATGACCTTGTTAGGACTCCCTGCCCGTTTTCCCCATAATTGCATTATGCATTTGCCCAAAAAGTATGCTTTCAAAATGATGCAACTCTCATTTTCATATGATGGCCAGGGCAAACAATAAGTGCGGAAACATGGCAAACAGCAGAAACAGACACAACAGCAAATCCTCCTTCCGCCCCCACCCACCCCCACCAAATCTGCATTTATGCATGACCATCACATGTGTGCATTTGTGTGGCAAGTTTCGTGTAATAACCAATTTGAAATGGCACCACACAGTCAGAACCAGAGTCAGAGTCAGAGTCGGAGCATAGGAGCAGCAAACTTTTGCCATTTTAATTTTGCTTGCTCGCCCCGTGTTCATTTTTCTCTCCTGGCTAGCACTTAGGCTGATTAAAGTGCACAGGCATCAGCAGCAGCAGCAGCCAACACCAGGAACAACATATAACAAAAAGAATAAGCGCTGTTACAACACATTTCCACATTTCCCATTAGTTAAGCCAAAATGTCAGCGTGTTCAAAAAGTTAAAGCTCGTGCTGTAAACTAAATCAAATGTGAATATTTTTAAATGGAATTTATGAAGAACTTTAAGTTATAAAGTGCAGAACACTGGTTCGGTTCAGTGAATTAGGTTTGTTTTGAAATACTTCTATGGTTTATAACGCAAACTATGTTTCATTTTAATTCTTTGTTGCCAGCTATGTTGTAAATTGTTAACAAACAACAAATGTTCTCCAGATGCAAATGCTGAAGCCGTTCAATGAGGACAGGAAATTGCATTTTCAGTGATGACGATAACTTTTTTTAAAATGTGCTTTAGTGAGGAAGCCATATTAAGCTATTATATTCGAAATTAAAGTCGTAAAAATCATTTAAATTACTTAAACGACGATGTCCTCCTAAATTTCTGGATACAAGATTAAACAATCTTGAATCTGCGAATATCTTAAAGACTCTCAGCTTCCATGGCATTTAGGAAAGCAAATTGTCTGATAATTTATTAAAATAGATGCCTGGCTATTATAAAAAAGAGAAGAACTCTTCTCAATATTTTGACAATCGCAAAAGATTGCAACAGAAAATCTATCCCTTGCTTTAGTTAGATTTTTCAGATTATTTTAGAAACTCTGCAACCTCCAAAAATTTTAGAAAATGGATAAAATTAGGGAAACACTGGTACCCGTCTGCAACCATAGAACAAAGCAAGCGTGTTCGTATAGATGATACAATTAATATACATAAAGGCCTGTTCTCAATTCCACTTCGGTATTCGTATAATCGTTTCTACTTTGAACTCTATGTTAATAAGATTGTATGGAAGGCGACGCTCATATCTACGGTCAAGGTATACTAAACAAGGAAGTCGCACTCAAGGTATACTAAACAAGGTAGGCCCTCAAGGTGAATTTACTATAAAGTGACGTACTCACCACAGGTGCTCTCTGTCAAGGGGCCTTTTTGAATTTTATTATTAATTTTTGTGTTGACAACGATTTTTTAATTTTTTGTTAACTTTTTTCAGTACAGCCCTAATGCCCTAACTCAGCCATAGCAGAGCAGGCTTAGCCGAAATATCTGACGGATGACTCTATGAGTACATCTCAGGCCAATCTAATTAAAAACGAAAAGACAATAGGGGCTGAAGAAGCCATCCACGGAAATGGCCAAAAAAAAGATGAACTCAGTAGTTAGAAGAATAACAACAATATATGCTCAAAACCAATTATCTTTCCCAAAAGATAATGCTGATAACATTGAACTAGATCAAAACGAAGTATTTTTTTAAATGCGAATAAAATTTTGTCAGAAAATATTGACGTAAAAAACGGCCAAAGGCTGTTTGCGGCAAAAAAATTGGTTAGAAAATTTTAATATAGTACTTAGATGCATGGAATTGTAATATAACTTTTTTTTGTTAAAATATTTATATAATGGGTCTTTGAACTGATTTCAATTTTATCTGTTAGCCTAAGTCATATTGGCTGTAAGCACTGTTAAGTCTCCCGACGATTTGACAAACTTAGTAGCTTTAGGTTCTATGATTTACCTCGCTCTCACCTCTGTCATATGCTTTAGAGAGCCGAGAGAGCGTGTTGAGAATACCTAGAGGCACTTTGCTTACCATAATAGATACGAATACGTCACCTTATAGTAAATTCACCTTGGGCTCACTACACTCTCCACTCTCTGTCTTGAAAACTTGATAGATTTCAACCTCAGTAAGCATAAGTGTATCTCCGCGGACAAATTTTTTGTGTTTTAATCTTAGTAGGCTTTGTATTGAAATTTATTACGCCACTCGCTCTCACTTTCTTTGACACATATATACGGAGTTATGAGAGAGCGAGTGAGCCTACCTTGTTTAGTATACCTTGGTCGCACTCGTTCTCTCACAACTCCTTATATTTGTGTCAAAGAGAGCGAAAGCGAGAGAGTAATATATTTCAATACAAAGCCTACTAAGTAAAACACAAAAAATTCGTCCGCGGAGATGCTTCGCCATGGAGCAAAAAGTATTAGAGAGGAACTTTGCTCAGTCAACACCGCTTCTGTCAGAAAATTGTCAGCTGTTCGCTCTCATTTACGCTCTCTAGATACGTTTAGGTCAGCTGTTCGCTCTCTCTGGATACATTTGGGTAATGGGCGTCTAACAGTGATTTCCTACTGGCTTTACTCTTTTTTGGGCACGATCGTTTACACCACAATTGAGAGAGCAGCAAAGTTTTTCTCTACACTTTTTCTCCATGGCTTCGCTTACAACAGTTGCTTAGGCTGGAATGACACTTTCAATTTTTAGGGACAATTTTAGTCACAATTTTTCGTCTAATGGCAAAAGTCGTTGGTGTAAGCGGGTCAGAGTATGCTTGAATATGCCGCAGAATGTATTTGAAGAGGCTGGAATGATACACAGCAGTAAATTTAGTATATTAGTAAAAAATTGCGACAATAATTGTCTCTAAAAATTGAAAGTGTCATTCTAGCCTTACTGACTGAAATTTAACAAGTTGTAAAGAGAGCAAGAGAGCGAGTGCGCCTACCTTGTTTAGTATACCTTGTCTACAGTTACTAGATACGGTTTCAGTAAAAGTGGAATTGCTTAAGCACTTGAAACCGACAGCTTTATGCCAAGTGGATTCAATTCGTAGAAAAATTAAGCCTTGATCTAATAACCACAGATTTCCTTTACACCTTCCATTTAAATTTGTAAGAGTAAAATGGCCAATTCAAACGTTTATTAGAAAACCGAAGTGGAATTAAGGTGGTCTTTGAAATTAACCGAACTGAAACATTTTTGGCCTTTTTTGGTTCGGCATTTTTAAACAGACGACCACGGCTTACGACCACGAATTAACAACTGGTTTGCAGCCCCCACTGAAAGAAGAAAAAAAGAGCTGCTAGTTTATGTGCCCATTTTTCTTATTATCATTCTGTGTAGGTTTTACTATCAATTTGTCCGAATCGATTTGAAAAACTGTACAGCAAGATATTTTTGCAAGAAAAATGTTGTTTCATGTGTTCTGGAAACCAACATTTTTTTCTTTTCTGTGGAAATTTTTTATTTAGTTTAAAATGAAACAAAAATACTTAACCAGGGATACCCACAGATTGCTTATGGCTGAGAAAATATCAATATAAATGAAGAAAAGGTATACAGGAAAACGTAGTTATTTGGCTTTTTAAACCAGTTGCATTGCAAAAACAATCAAGCTGTTGGAGCACAGACTGTACGCAGTACTTTACTCTACATTCCCAGCAATCTTTTGTTATCGCGGGAGATGAGAATGCGATTATTATCACTTTATCGCATTTATATTGCATTTCTATCTCCATTTTGACTCAACTTATACACTTCTACGTTACTTCTGGAGAAAAAAAAGGGGTTTCCTTCGGAAAAAATTTGCCATCTTGGAGGCCCTCTCTTAACAGAGAACAACAGGAACCAAAATTTTTTAAAAACACATAATTATATTTTAAGGGGGGATTCTTGTCCATGTCTAGGCTATTTGTGGACCTTTTTTAAAAAAATCTTATTTGAAGACGCATAGACTTTTTCCGATTCTGTTTTAAAAATGGGTAAAAGGGGATTATAAAGTTGTGCAAATTTATGTAACACCCTGAAGAAAGCCCCTCGACCCCATAATTATTACATATGTAATATGTATACTGTACCCACAACGACTTTGTTTCAGATTTGGAAAATTCCTCCTCCTTCTCCTTCTAACCGCGAAAAACTGTCAGAGCTACAATTTTTAAGTTTAAGCCCAGTGACATAATATATATTAAGTTAAGCCCAATATCTATCTATTCTGTATACCATAATAAGATACGAGCAAAAACACCGAAGATATGCAAGTGCGCCTCCCCATTTATTTAAATAAATTCAAAAACAATTAAAAGGAATTCAAGCCATATAATACCTTGGTACAAGGGATTTCTACCGCAACCCTCTCACTTGTTTTTATTGTGTTTAAACAGATTAGTAAAAATTTTTTTTTGGATGATTTTGTGAAATGAAAACTAAAAACGAGGGTTAAAATCAGTATAGATGTCATTCAAGTCTGACCCTCGAACAAAATTTTATGATTTTATTTGTCAAAATGGCGGCTATTGAAAAATTAAAATTCGATTTTGGGCCCTTTTTTGTAGTTTAGTGTACAAAAAAATAGTAAAAAAAAATTTTTTAAAATTATGTTTGAGGGTCAGACCAGAATGGTGACAATTCTGCGTCGTTTGCACTTAGTTTCATCAAAATCGGTTCAGTGTAACAGGAGATTCCATGGCCGCCAGTTCGAAAAACGTGGTTTTGAGACAAATGCGTTTAAAGTTTGAGTTTTAATGGTTTATCGAAGTTATTGGTCGACAAAAAAGATATATCTTCTGAAGAATTTCGAATTTCAAAACAGCCTTTTAGGGCGATATTCTCAAATATCAAAGCTATAAAAAAATTCAAAAAAATATTTTAAAAAAATTTTTGCACTTGGAGAATCTTCATCCTCTTCTGGTCTAGCAGGCTAAATTTACTGTTTTTTAAAAATCAGAATGTTTTGTAAGTTTTGTTTTTTGTATTTGGTTGTAATTTATAATATTATTTGTGATGCGAGGCTGTTCAAAAGTTTTGGCTCTTCCCAAAAATTACGTTGGTTTTCCGGGTTACAATTATTTGTATGAGCCTTTATGATTGTGATATTGAATTTGAAAAAGTACTTTCAATAAAATCTTTCATTTATTTAAAAAAATAATTAAACAATTTTTTGTATAAGAAGGATGTCGGAAGGATTACAAATTTAAAAATATCGAAGCAACAATCGTGTCTACTTGTAGATTGCTAGCGGTATATTGTCTTTATGTTAAGCTTTATCCTTGATGACAGTCAAATAATTCTCTACTTCCCTTAACCCCAAAAATCGGCCACAATAAATAAATGTATACAATATATTTTCACCCACATATGAACAACTCAGCTTTGGCTTCTTTAACAAATCCATCATCGACAGCTCTTCAACATATTGCATTCAATCTGTTTTTCATTGTTCGTCCATTCCAGATTGCATTCAATATCGGTTATTATGGAGCTGCTCGGCAACCAGTTCAGCATGTCTCACATATTGTTGCAAATGTTTCTTTATTTTTCAGCAGCAGGAAACCCTTTTCAAAAATTCAATTCATTGTTGTATCTACAAGTTGGCAAACAAATAAAAATGACTTCATTGAATTGTGAATTTGTGCAGCTGTGGGACAAGAAGCAGCAGAACTGAAACGGGGACAGCATGAGTGACAGCAACTTTTGTGTGTTGTGGCCACAAGCTACAAAATATGTAATTTTTAATATTTTTACCATTTGACATTTGACCACAATAAACCCTAGAGTAGGAATATGAAATTTGTGTACCAAAAATTTGCAATTTGAATTATTGATAAACTGTCTGTCGCTGGCAGGATTTGCAGCAGAGTCTTTGAGTTTTGAATTTGTCTTCTTCGATTAATATGCAAATGTGCGCTCATAAGTATGCTATGAAAAGTGCGATAAATCCTTCAAATCAAAGGCAAAGCAAAACTTGGCAAATTCAAAGTGAAAGTTCAGGGAATGTGTGTGCATTCAGGCACTTGCCAGCTCCTCTCCTCTGTCCCCTCCCTTTTACATCAATTTTAAACGATTTTCGACGCAAAATTTATGCATGTCTGCTGCATTTTGTCGAGCTGAGTGCATGTGTGAGTACATTTGAGTGCACTCTGCCAATAATGCGCACAATTTAAGTTTCGCCAAACATTTGCTAAACTGAGTGTGGCATAGAAATTGAATAAGAAAACGTAATAGAACGAAATCTTGTTGAAAACTTTTATCTCATAATTTATGGGTCGACAATAAAACGAAATGGAATTAAATGAATTGTTATGAAATGTTTTCATAAGTCGCTCGACCCTCTCGCTCGCTTGTTATTTATACATAAGCGCAGACAAGCGGTCTCGTTTAAATACACTAACACCTCAACGGCAGACACACTTAAAGTGGGTAAGGGGGGGGGGAAGGTTGGTGGGGGAGACACACACACACACACATTCATTTCCTGTGTTGAGCTCATGAATAAATGAATTTATATCGACTTCTCTTGGCAGTTGAACTGCATTGCATACTTTTCTGCGCTTATCCCAGGACTCGTAGAGACATTCCCATATGCCCACGTACAGTTTGTACGGTCTTGACTGCTGTGGTGTGCGCCGAATGCCATTACCCTTGTAGGCTACCCAGTGCACAAATGTGCCTTTAATCGAATGCAAGCTGCAATTGCAACTTAGTCAGATGGATTGTTTACATAAATCACTTTTGTAATTCGTTCTAAAATGAAAGCGCTATTTTGTTTTTGCAGGAATTTATCATAATTTAGTTGATAAACAAAGGGTGAACAGGCTTTGTGCCAAATCGGATCGGTATAAAAAGATGAACTATATTTTTGTCCCAAAAATATTCGAATTTTGCAACAATTGAGTCCGTCAATCGCATTTTCATTTAAAATTCCATTCCATAGACGATCACAGCAAGAAGCCTGTGTGGTGTGTCTGTGTGTCTATCAAAATTTGTCTTTGTCCCCGAATTGGGTCAGTCAGAAAATAAACTTTTTCACACTCGAGTGTCTTCAATCACTGCCAAAAATGTACGCGCTGTCGCTCGTGGGGCTAAATTTGCTTACTTCCACAAGAAGAGCGCGATTGTTGAGGGAACCATCCAAAAAACGCTCTTTTGTATTGCTCTCTTCTCTCTCTTGAGATAACAACAACAACTAAACGGCATTTGCGGTTGCTTTTTCAAAAGAGAGAGGAGAGAGAAGAGAGGAGACTGTGGCATGCGGTGCCCCTCAATACAAAAACAACCACTTTGACAGATGATCAACCGAGACACTTAGTCCCAAAAAACCATAATAAAAGATTAGTAAAAACGTATTTTCTTTTATGCGTAATAACTATTTTGCTAATTTTTGTCCTTTTGCTAAAATAAACGTAGCTTTCACGATACATTTTTACTTAAAATTTCTCATGTTAAAAAAATATTAATTTTTTAAATGTTTTATGCACAGACCATTGTGTGTTTCGCTCGACTGTAAAATATTGAGAGTCATGCACACCGAATACGCATTTAAAGCAAGTATTCATGCAGTCAAAAAAAAACAGGCACTCTTGCAGATCTCTGGTACGTAGTATAAAAAAATAGGTGTGAGTCTCCTGAACACTCTCGAGGCTTTGATGTGAAACATGATGCTAAACTTAAGAGCTGTTTAAGGGCTGTATAAGGACTGTTTAGTCACTGTCAAGTCAGTGTCAAGACACTGTCAAATCACTGCCAAGTCACTGTTAAGTTACTGCTTAGTCACTGTTCAGTCACTGTTAAGTCACTAACAAATCACTGTTTAATCACTGTCAAGTCACTGCTAAGTCACTGTGAAGTCACTGTTTAGTCACTGTTTAGTAACTGTCAAGTCACTGTTTAGTCACTGTCAAGTCACTGTTTAGACGTTGTCGAAACACTATTAAGTTACTGTCAAGTCACTGTCAAGTCACTATCAAGTCACTCTTTAGTCGCTGTTTAGTCACTGTCAAGTCACTGTTTAGTCACTGTCAAGTCAGTGTTAAGTAACTATCAAGTCACTGCTTAGTCACTGTTTTAGAAACTGTTTAGTCACTGACAAGTCACTGTTAATTCACTGTCAATACATTGTCAAGTCACTGTTTAGTCACTGTCAATTCACTGTTAAGTAACTGTCAAGGCACTGTTTAGTCGCTGTCAAGTCACTTTTTAGTCACTGACGAGTAACTGTCAAGTCAGAGTTTAGTTACTGTTAAGTCACTGTCAAGTCACTGATAGACGTTGTCAAGAGTCATTATCAAGTCATTCCTTAGTCACTGTTTAGTCACTGTCAAGTCACTGTTTAGTCACTGTCGAGTCACTTTTTAGGCACCACCACTTTCCCTCCAGTTTCCCATCCACTGAAGCAACAACGCAAAATATGCTGACGTCAGCGTCACGTGACGCTGAAATCAAATTTTACTCCCACTTAAATCTTCCGTACCGAAATTAAAGATGTTTCACATCAAAAATATAACTTTGTACTTGGAATGAAGTTTATATATACCTTGCAGCTCGTAAACTGTAAGAAATAAAGGTTTTTGAAAGATTTTCATGGAACAATTTCAGTTACCTTTTAAACAATGTTGATGTTATAAAAGTAATAGATCCAGCAAATTCATTCCAATCTGGAGTCAAGTTGGAGGAAGTCAGTTGCGTACTTCCCATCAATTATGTCCTTCTGTCCTGTTGAGGAACCAGTTGGGCACTTTGTACTGCAAGAGGGTTTGAGATGATGGTGACCACCTTGTCGACCTCCTCCTCCTGGTGCATTCACCGGCACGCTTGGTCAGATCGACATCGGCCTTCTTCAGCACAATGTTGGAGTAACGACGACCCACACCCTGATGGCGGTCATGACAATGCCAATTTTCTGATCAATGTTTCGTGTTCATGATACGAAAATGTGCTTTGGAACTTCTCTGGGATGACGAGCGACATTTTGCCTTTTGTATGAGACAAATTCTCGAAGAGGAAAGAAGTTAGTTTAGTAGTTGATTTCCAAAGCTCACCAATAGATGGCGTCACCCTTCGCTTGACCAGTCGTTTCAATATAAAAATCATGTGGAAACAGATAATATTTATAACTAGAAAGTATAAAGACTTCAGACATTTTAAAACAAAAAGATTTTCTTACTAGAACTACTGTTTAGTATGCTTTTTAGTATTCAGTGTGGAAGCATATAAAATTAATCAGTGACAGTTTTGGGAACGATAGCATTAAAAACAAAAAGGTTTTCTAATTGAGATTAGTTTCAGACCTTTCTTTTGCACAGCAGCTATACTATATAGTTGTACGATTTTCATCACACTTGGTGAAATTATCAAATAGCATAGAAAACTTAAATGTTTGGTTATTCTGGCTCAAGGTCATCGTCCCATCCAAGGAATGAAAAACGGTGGATTCTTTGTTTCCCAATATATTCGAGCCCACATCGGGGTCCGTCTTCAGGGGCTAATAAACAACATTGAACAGATATAAATAACAAGATTTTAGCTAACGAAAAGTGAACAACAATCGAACCTATGCATACATTGATGCGGGACAAGAAACAAGTGCTCGCCTCGGAGTTTGATGTAAAACTAATTAATCCTAATGTTTGTTTTGGTCAAGTAAGTGTCTATATATGTGTGCGCAGTTCTCTGTGTCCGATTTAAAGTTCAGCCTAATATTTGTTGGTGTATTAATTATATACAACATCTCCAGAGTAAAACGCTTGTTGTAGTTACGCTCTTGCTGTAGAATACTTGTGGCATCAAAATCAGGAGAATGTCCGCTCTCTGCACAGTGGGCCGCAAGTGCTGTTTTTTGTGTGTTGATCTCGTTTCGTCTTTTGATATCTGACCTGTGTCCAGATAGTCTCGTCTTAAGTTTTGATTTTGTCGTTCCAACATATATTTTGTCACATATGTTGGTCCCGTCTCCAGCGCATGGTATTTGATATATTAGATTATTCTTGTCCATCTTTGCAACATTACTCTTCATATTGCTAAACAGAGCAGCCATGGTGAATGTTGGCTTGTGGGCTATTGCGATTTGATCCCTGTCGTATAGGTCAGCTTTGGCTAGTCTTTCCGAGTACTGGGAATATATGTCACTGATTTATATGTTTTGGTCTGTTCAGCTCGTGTTGTTGTGGATTCTTTTCCGATACCTTTGATGATGGACTTAATGATCTTGTGGGGAAAGTCATTCTTGGTCAGTATATTTTTAATTTTGACTAAAATTCTCTTTAGCAAGATTTCTTGCTGTGTTGATTACCATGTTTTTTGGATGTTTAGAATGGTAATTTAAAATCCGTCCTGATGCTGTACGTTTTGATACCCAGTTAACTTTAGCTTGTTGTCAATCCTGTGCACTGCTGTGTCTAAAAATGGTAGTTTGTTGTCAGCTTCTAATTCTATTATAAATTGTATGTCCTTGTGATATGAATTTAGCACCTGTAGAGTTGTTTGGATGTCCTCTTCTTACTATGAGAGATCGCCAACATATTTGGTAGAGTCTGGTGGTTTTAACTCTTTTTAGGACTTCTTCCATGATTATATCTGCTATAATTGGTGAGGCATGGAGATCCCATGGGGAGACCTTTTACTGACATACAGCTCTTCTTCAAACTTGTAGTATCGGTTCTCGTTTATACAAAAAGTCAACGCTTCCAGAAATAGTTTTTTGGCATATTCGTGTGGTTCTTTATCAGTTCCCATTTGTCACGAATTACGGCAATTGCCAGGTTAGTGGGGATACTAGGGAATAGTGATATCACGTCAGAAGGAAATAAGTTTCTCATCGTCAAAAATGTGGGAGTCATTTATCCTTGTCTTAAATTCTGTTGCGTTCTTTACGTTGAATGTGGGTCTATCGTAATTTCCATATTTTACATAAATGGTACGAAGGAGAATTAATCATGTGAACAGATAGGTCGAAGGAGTGTCTTTTTTATGGATTTTTGGTAGTCCATAGATCCTCCTTTGGAGCGCCGTGCTTGTCATAAGTCTGTTTCTCCTACGCTTCTAAAAATCAGATCTAGTTTGAAAAATTTGTCTACGAAGTCATTGTTTGTTCGTTTGTAATTTTGAGGTTGGGTCTTTTCTTATAATCCTATATTTCGATAGATCGTCTAATATGCTCTTCATTTTGTCCTTATAATCTTTCTTTTCCATGGCGACTGTTACATTTCCCTTTTCGCATTTAAAATAATTACGTCTTTATTTTCTCTTAGAAATTTCCTGGTTCGACCCGCTGTATCTAGTATTGCTTATCGCTAAAACCAAGACATAGAAAACTTATAAAAAAAAGGTGGGGGGGGCGTTTGAGTTCAAAAAAACAATGCTTTTGTCACCAAAACTAGTTTTTCGACCGATCTTTCCAAGGCAACTTTAACCTATTCTACTTTCGATCCGTGCGGTTCCGACAAATGGGCAGCGTATTCGTACCTCAAACTGAAGAAGGAGATAGCAGAGGAACAGACGGACGGACAGACGAACATGGCTATTTATCAAGAATATATTTACTTTATGTAGTTGGAGATGCTTCCTGTTATGAGGTGTAAACATCTGGGCAACCACACCTAAACCTTTCGATGGTTTCAAATATAACAGATCAGCTAAGGCCCCTATTTGGCCTATGTGTGTCCTACACTTACTCTGAAAACGCATTATATTTTCGATTATCATTATAGCTGTCAATTGCTCGCTGTGCAATCGTTAGCTCAAACAGCTCAGGTCAGACAACACTTGGCTCAAGTTAACTTATTAACATTTAATATAACTTGTTGCCACTTACGGGCAATGTGTGTGCGGAAATGCTGAATGCAATTTTAATTTAATAAAAAACTTTATAAACTTAATTTAAGCTCTATATCAATATTGAATGAATTGTGTGGGGAGAGAAATATTTGCACATCTCAATGAATTGAGTGCGGGCAAGAACGATTTTTTGTGCCAACGATGGCAATTTTTCTGATATGAAAATCAGCAGTTTTTCTTTGATTTCTCTCTCTCTCTCTCTCTGCCTGTCTCTCCTGTCTATTTGGGCAACTGTTGACAACATTGCCTTGACTTTTAAGATTAAAAAAAAAAAAAGACAACGAGAAAATATTTCCCCATCTGCTATTTTAAGACTTTGCCTTTGTTGTTTTTGGCGCCGATTTGCTTGCAAAAATTTGTTATAATAATAAAAAATTTAAGGAGAGTTTAACAACGCAAAATTTACAACATTTTCAAACTGTTGCACATGACAAAGTGAGTGACATTACGCATACGTCACGTAAGCCACAAAAAAAAAAAACTCGAAACTCACACCCCAGACTTGCTTGCTTTGGCATTTTAATCTGAGTGCAAGTTACATGAGAGTTTTTGTTGGTATTTTATATTGTTTTTAAAAGCTTTTAATAACTTTTTTGAATGTTGAGAGTAAAATGTAAAAAAAGTGTGCCAAGCATTTGAAGGCAAGCAACTTTTGTTATAATTTAAGTTTATTTTTCTTATTTACTTATGCCAACCTTCTCTTTATTTGCAGTTTTGGAGCCAGCTTTTCCTATGCGCGATGTGACCATAAATCGTAATGTCGATGCCCATAAACTGTTTGATGTCCTGGGCGAGGTGGGACGGTATGTAGAACCCCCAGGGGTTCAGCCGCATCAATAACTAATCTGATTTTACCTTTAGCGGCAAATTCGGCACCGTCTACAAGTGTCGGGACAAGGCCAATGGCCTTCAATTGGCTGCCAAATTTGTGCCCATACCCAAGCGTGAGGATAAGCGGAATGTGGAGAGAGAAGTGGAGATTATGAATTCATTGCAACATCATCTCATTATACAATTGTATGCTGCATACGAATATCAGAAAATGATGTGCGTCGTCCTGGAACTGTAAGGATGAAGAAAATTTTGCAAAAACATTTTGTTGTTGCTGTTGTGTGTGTGTTACTATCTCCCTCTCTCTTGGCACTTGGTGAACTTCTTAACTTTGTGTTAGTTTTATGTTTCTCTTTTGTTGTTAACATTGTTGGGGACACAATATCTTGCAATCAGTTGGAATGTGCACAAAATACGATTTGCACGTACGCACATTATCGTAAAGTAGTAAGGCTCTCCACCCTCTATACACACACACACACACACACACACACACTCGCAGAGCAACAAACCCCTCTAGCAACAGGTTGTCTCTTTCGCACACCAAGTTTTCGCTGAAAGTTTTTGGACGCTAATGAATATGTTGCGCCTCTTATAGGCCATAAAATAATTTGAGACAGGTGCTGTCCCCTGGCCTTGACCCACTTTTGGGTCATAAAAACGAAACAATTCCAAGTTATCCTTTTGTCTACCTAAATTAATTTCTAGCTCCACACAAAATGCAAAGTGTCTAAAGAAACTTTTATTGTTGTTCTGTCTTGCACAAAAGTTGGCATATTCATAATAGAAAATATCTCACAACCACCTGGTTGAAGGTTATGTGGGACAAAACTGTTTTGGATAAAATTTCTGTTTATTATTTTCCACAACCAAAACAAAAAAAAAAGAAACAATAAAATTTATCTGCCTGCCTGTGCTCGAATGACATTGTCAACGTTTGTTATAAATATTTAAATAATATTTCCCTGGCCAAATATTTTTGCACATTTGTATGCCAGGCATATTGTTTTCCATATCAACCAATTGAGGCTGAAATAATAAGCACAAATCGCATTGAAGGGCTTTGATTGAAAGATTAGACACAGTTGCCCAGTCAAAATTTATGAAAATTTGTTCAAACAAACAAACAGATTTGATGACAAAAATAATATGGCAAAATTGTAATATTGCAAATTTACAAAAACATTTCGAATATTTGGTAAAATTATGATTTTGGAATAAACTACACCTAAACCAAACAGAATACCTGAAAAGCAATATAAATTTGCAAACTTGTTTAAGGGAAAATTAATGCGAAATGTCAAACAAGTTGTTTGAGAAGTTAGTTAGGATTTTGCTTCTTTCAAACCTGTAATACTATCAAAATTAGAAGAGTGGTATTAGTCAGCAGGAAATGAAACCGAATCGAATCTTATGTTTTGTCTCTTATGTTTTGGTAAAAGGTTTTCGGTTATTTCGGACCTACTTTGCTTACCTTAGAAGGATTAAAAAACCTTTAAAAGCAGAGACTATGTAAAATGGAAAGTCAATTTACAACCATTTATGTATGTAATTAGATATATGACATACTTACAAATCACTTGAATTAAAACCAAATTAACTTTACCCGGACAATAAACGCTTTAAACAAAATAATAAAATAGTTTTTCCAAGTTTTTCTGACAATGAAAACTTAGAACTAATCCTACGGTTCCACCCTCAAATAACTATCTCAAATATTGCCAAAAGAAATTTCAAAATATTCCGTAATTTGCGAGATTTTAATCATAATCTGGGGTGCCACAGAATTCACTAGCGATTTGCCAAATAGCTCGAATATTTTCGTCATGCCACAGAACTTCGAGCGATTTTATTTTTTAAGCTTGTTCACAAACCCTTTCGAACTTGATGAGGAGCCACCCTTCATGCGTTTTGGACCATATTTCGAATGCAAACTATTTGGTTAGTTCATTTTAAACAAAAAAACAAACTTATTCCTCTTTTAACTGAAATAAATGTTTTTATTTCCCACACAAAAAATCGTAAGTTGATAAAAAGGGAAAAATGGAAAAATATTCCGCCCACGCCAAAATAAAAATGATACCTTTGCAGCTACACTGAGAATAAAAGGATATTTTGATGATCCTTAGGATATTTTCGGTAGCCATTTGGACTGGAGAGTTAAGTATCCTTTTTGGGATCCATTGGATATTTTCGAAATCGATTTATTTTCGCTTCCCAAAAAGGATATATCAGAAATAAAATTATTTGTCTTTTTCTTTATTCTTCATCGAAAGGAACTGAAAAATGTGAGAAAGGATATTTAAAAAAATGGATCTTAATGTGGATATTTGAATAGCCTTTCTACGGGATCTTTTTTTTTTCTGTATGTTGTATAGTTACGAGAGAACGGCGAACGTAAAGCAAGAGATTTGCTTTAATTAAATAAATGGCTCTCGCAAGACAGATGTAGAGAGACGTTAGAGTGCACCCATCTTTGATCCGCATCTGATATACGTAGATAACTACCTAAGGGTAATGATGCTGCTCAAAAATAATCGCCATCGCATTATTCAATTCAAGCAATCGGAGAAAAGGTTGGCCAGCCTTAAAGTCAGTTCTTTCCGGGCTGCAGCCGCAACTTCCTGTCGCCCATTATGAGATTGAAGGCCGCCAAGTCCTTATGCCCTTCTAAAAGCCAAGCAAATTTGCTTTGGATTTTGTTCGATGCTTTTCCTTTATAATTAATTTTAATTTCGGAAGAATAATAGAAATTTACCAACATTTGAGCGGCTCCCTCTCCTATTTTTTTTTTCATGTTACTTCATTCTACTAATTGTTAATTGTTGTTTTTTTGTTTACGGTTTTACGAAAAAAAATATATCCGGTTTTAAAGGGGGGGGGGGGGGGGGGGGGGGGGGGGGGGGTCATGGGTTCGAAATGACTTAAATATTGACTGGTAATGGCCTAGGCAAATATTTGGCATTTTTAAAATTATCTTTTTTGCCCTTATTTTTTTTTTTTTTTTTTTTTTTTTTTTTGTGGAAACACGCAAATAGTTTGCACGCAAACATTTGCCAAGTAGCCTTTGCCTATGTTTGTGCACCAATAATTTGGAAGCAAATATTTGCCTAATGGGAACACGTGGGAACACCCTCGGCAAATTTTGTTTGCGGGCTTGCGAGTTTGCTCTTGCAAGCAAATTGTACGCGCAAACACGGCAAATATTAAAAAAAAATTATTTTTAAATTTAAATAAATTTTGGCTTACGCAATACCAAAACTAAAGCTGTAGCAGCAAGTAAAATTCAAATAAATCACAAGACCACGAAATTAAATAAGTTCGTAATTATTGAATCATTATTGAAAAGACAAACAATCACACAAAGCTCGCTGCAGTCGAGTACCAGGACATATGAATATACTACCACAAAATGTTCTAGTAGACGAAAAGGACAAAAATGCTCCCACAGAAGGTCACTTCATAGTAGTGCCTGAGTCTAAAGGATGCAATCTGTAATATCTACAGAGCCATAGAGGACCACTGGGATAAGGAGTACGCTGACTTCGTTGCAAGTAAATTAAGAGGATTCTGCGATTTATTTCCATCTACGCTAAACAAACCATGGTTCAACACAAAATCTGCAATTTAAAGGCAAAAGATATAGAGTCAATAAATAGACTGCTTAGCGGAAACGCGTTCAATCATATCTGGTTGAAATTTACTGTTCTACCGTAATCATTGCGTTATATATTATGCCACTTTTACTGTACCTAACGGTTAGTTCAACCAACGACTATGGGTTGGAGCATTTTAACCCCAGAATTGGTTGAATTTCCCACATTTTTTGTGAGGATTCTGGGATTTTATTTCCATTAATGGTGTTGTGTGGAATTTGAAAAAAACCTACTGCAATGACCGATAGCTATCTCCACTTGCCAAAAAGCGCAGTGTTTCCTTCCAGTCCGATGAGATGAATGACCAACAAGACACAACTAAAAAAACCCCATGTTAAGAGCAAACAACTTTTGGGTCGATGTTCAGCGGTATCAGAGCTGGTTTAGCCCACCAATACACTCTTATTTTTTGGTCCCGCTTTTTTGACAGCCTCCCTGTTTTTCGCGCTGCTGTTAATGTCCATGTTTATGCGCCGTATTGCAGGAATGGGATAAAGATTTATCCCTTTTATTTACGCAAGCAACCTTCTTCTTTCTCTGCAAGGACGCTAACGCAAATTATTTTCGGAGGAGAATTATGTGCGTTTAAGAGTTATAAATCTTTGCGTAGGGGGAACACCAATAATATTTATTTTACGCAAACATTTACAGTTCAAGGCTAACTTTTTTGCACATTGCGTTCAAATTTTGTTTGCCTGTGGACCTTAGCTTAAGCTAAATACAAATTTTAATCGGTTCTTTTCGACCCAGAGCAGCGTTGGGCACGCCCTTACTCCCATAGCTATTGCTCTGAGATTTGTTTTTCGGCAACTGACGTCACTCAGACGCATAAGATGTTGCGTCGTTTTAATTCGCCGATAAGCACAAGCAGACTGCGCAACATTTCCAATTGTCTAGCCTTGAAGTGTGTTACAACAGTCCATGCGATTTGGCGCAAGGCACCAGCTGGGCGCACACAAAGATGGTGCAACAGGTGCAGTGTGCGCAATCGAGACTTGCTGATAAGGGTTGTTGTCTCTGATGTTGTTGTTGTTTTCAGATGGCCCCCAAAGGGTTAAATGTTTAAGCAATTCAGATCAACAGACCGCATCAAGATCTGATGTGCACCTTTGTTAGGGCTATTCCAATGTCTAATCGAATTTCTAAGAGTAGAGCAAAAGCCCACAAAATTTTGAATTTTATTACCTTAGAGAGAGATTGAACAAATACTCAAATTATTCTTTGATTTAAAGGTTGGGAAATTGAAGGTGGGACTATTCAGATGTAAGAGTAGGGTCTAAATAATTCCAAAATTGTCTTTATTGTATTCTACTTAATATTTTCCAAAAGCAATGAAATCTAGAAGTTTCGCATTACACATTACTTTTCAGCAATTTTGAGGTTTGACTTAGACAACGAATAAACCAATATTATTTGAATACTACAACAAATAGCTTGTTGCCCACAAATCCCGTAGCCCCTCAAAACCTTCCAAATATATGTAAAGTAAAACAAGTTCCAATGTTTAATAATTTCCCAACAGAACACCAACCACCAACCATTCACCAAAGGAATACTCTCGCTAGGTCCACTTTACCAAATTTTAAAGTTAGTTTTTTAATTAAGTTGCGATCTCTGAGTGAAAAACATGAACTAACTAAAAAAAGATTAAAAAAACTCTAAAACGTTTTATCTTTTTTGACCACTGAAAGTATTACCTAGAATTGTAATACCTTCAGTGTTTTTGTAAAACCAAAGACAATACAATGCATAGATAGGACATCACATACAAATGAATGCCAATTTTTTATTTGACTTGTCCTTTCCATGCATTGTATGGAACTTAGTTGATGTCGGTCACTCACTATGGGAAGGATGTTCATGTATTATCTGATTTTCGTTTTTGGCTGAACAAAACACAGTTCTTGTAAATAACATCCCTAGCCTAGGCTGCCTGCATGTGTGATAAAGCTTTTGTAGTTTTAGTATTAGTGTTAAACTTAAACTAACCTGCCTCTTATTTTCTTTAATCAAAACAGCATTGAAGGTGGCGAACTGTTTGATCGCGTGGTGGACGATGAATTTGTGCTAACGGAGCGCGTATGTCGCGTCTTTATACGCCAAGTGTGCGAAGCCATGGCCTTCATACATGGCAATGGTATAGTGCATTTGGATTTAAAGCCCGAAAATATATTGGTACTCACACAAAAGGGAAATCGTATTAAAATTATTGACTTTGGTTTGGCACGCAAATTTGATCCCGATAAGCGATTGAGGGTGAGCATTACCATTTAGAGTGCGCTGGCATGAACTTAACCAAATTACATTTATTAAGGTACTCTTTGGCACACCGGAATTTGTGGCGCCAGAAGTGGTGAACTTTGATTGCATCTCATATGGCACGGATATGTGGAGTGTGGGCGTTATTTGTTATGTGCTGTAAGTTTTTGATGTGAGAATGAATTATCAAGTAATGGGTAAATTTATATGTAAGTGACTAGGAAATTTATATATACGGGGGTGCCACAGAAATCACTAGCGATTTTCGTATAAACGCTTGTATTTCATAATAAAACTGCTCGAATTTATATGTGAAGAGGCACCAAAAAGCACGCCTACTAGATCAGATGGTGAATTTGAGCGATTTGGAATCAACTACTCAAATCTACTTGGCTTTGTGTTTTTCCCCACTACTAAGAATATGAATTATAAAGAAAAGTTTGAATTTTGTGTTTTGGAACAGTTCTTAGTAACCATGGTTGCTGTATTCAAAAAATTTTTACGCAAAGCTGGGTAGATATAGGATTGAGCTGGGCACATGGTGGCCCTTTGCGCACTCTCAGCGGCCCGTCCACCGAAGCGCAAATTTTGAAGTGCCCGACTACAAAATATCCTGAATTTACGATTGCGCAGTAGACACTAGGGTTGTCAATATTTTATCAATATATCGGTTGTTTGGTTGGACGATAAGGGTTATTCCGATATGATATTTTTGGTACCGATATAGGCGATTATCGATATTTTTATAAACGATATATCAGAAAAAATTACTATGGTAATTGTAGAAGCAAATTGTCATAACGAGACTGTCGATTTTGTTCTATATCTTCGGAAATTTTCGTCCAGACTCTATGGGTCTAAAATGAATTCCTCCATTGAACTTGATCCAGGTATGGCATTTCGGGATAGATTTTCTTTTCTTATACACTATTTCTTCGTAGAAAAGCGAATTCTGAATAAATAGTTTTAAAATAGTGTTTTTCTGTCCTGTTGGAAAAGAAAAAATAATTATTTTTTTTTATTTGTTGAGGTATTTCTGCGGGTGGGTGGTTTTTTTTTTTCCTTGTTGTTTGTTTATAATATATTATAATTTATAAAATAAATTAATAAATTTTTTTATAATAAAAGGGTTGTCGAATATTTCAAAAATATCTATATCGATATTTTTGGCGATATTGAAAAAGTATCATTTCGATATAAATATTTTGGTGTCAAAAACATCGATATTATCGATATTTTCGATATTTTTCAATAAAAGCCCGGATCTTAACAATGAACAGGTCTATTGAGGTAATTGAGGCGTCATTTGACGCGTAATAAGAACTACAATCTGACTGCGCAAAAAAATATAGATTTAATGTATATTTATTAAATTAACAAAAGATATTTATTTTTTATTTCATATATAACATAAGAAGTTCTGAAAACTTATTCATGAATTTAAATTTATGGAACAAATGCAGTGTTTACTTTTTAATTCATCATTTTTCAAACTACAGCATTCGAACTACAAAGCATAAAAAACTTATTCAGTTAAATCATCGAAACTTAAAAACTTCTGATTTTACCAATAATCGTTAGACAAAGATTTTAGGAAGACGCGTTGAGTTATGTGCTCATCGGTCATTCGGCTTCTGGTGTCAGAAACCACACTTTTTATAGCCGATGCCAATCGTTCCGATGGCACGGAGCTTCCCGGTGTAATAAGATATGACAATGCCAAGTCAGAAAGCACTGGCAATGCGTCATTCTCTGCAATCCAGAACTTAATAGGGTCCCGTTCCAGGGCAAACAACGGTAAATTAAAATACAGATCCAATAATTTATTCCCCTGTCCTGGTGATTGTTGAGTTAGCATCGGCTTGAAGACAAATAGAATCAATTGATCCATTTCTCACAAAATGAGCTGTAACCGTCAGATAGGCCCTGTTAGAGTTGGTAATGGTAACGGCATCGCAGGTGAATGCAAAACTATAGATTTGCTGAAACGCCTGTTTCACTTTATCCTTACAATTATCATACTTTTCTTCAATCAATTCTGTTACCTGTAAATAAAGACGAGATCATAAATTTTAATGATTTTACATATTACCCAAATAAAACACCTTGTCGTTGGCAAGTGGAGGTGGGGATGGATAGAGTATACTAATTAAAAATACACACCTTTGAGCGACTTGGCATTTTATACAAGGGCACGCATTTGCTCATAAGGTACATAAACCCTTCCTTTTCCACACAGCGGACAGGAAGATTGTCCTTGCATATCATACGTAACACAGCTTCCGATATTTCATTTGATTTACGTCCATTATCTGCAAACAGACACACGTACATTATTTGTTAAAAAAAATTCAATTATTTAGTTTCCATATTTACCTTTGAAGGCTCCCATATTCTTTATCGCATCCACTACTAATGTCTGGTTTGGTGGAATTTTCGTCTAAAAAAATTCGAAGATTTTAAATAAAATTATAGATTTACATTAGAGCTTCCGGAGATTGAACAAGTCCGAGCCTGTTTATGCCCTTTTTTATAGACTTACAAACATATGTATATACAAGCATGCACATATGTATTTATGTTCAATACCAGTACATTTAATGTGCAGCCGCAATATAAAAAATGCATAAATAGCCGCCAATTCCACACACGAAGAACACAAATTCCCAGAATTCAAAATGATATACATATACTTACATTTGCCGTTGATAAGTTGCATTTCTGCCAAGCATCTCCATGCTTTGCTTTTAAGTGCACCTTTATATTTGTTGAGTTGCCACTGGTCTTTACAACTTTATTGCACTGCGATTTCTGTGCATCAACTTTAATAAAATAACTTTTAAACATTTTGCCTTAAATGTCCAGCGCACACGAAACAGTTATTCACAACAGTGTGACCGAACGCTAAAACAAAAATATCCCCGAAAAATATCACCAAAAAATATTCGATATCCGATATATCGCCTCCGAAAAATATTCGATAATGATATTCTTCATTTTGGGCAAAAATATCGATATTTCGATATATCGATAATATTTTCGACAACCCTGAAATACTCATTGCTCTTTGCTGGGCAGAATGTCTTGTGCGTATGTTTGTGTGTTGCGTGTGTGCCTCAATAAACTGCAAGTGTGTATGCGTGCTTGTGTACTATTTTGTCTCCCTTCTTCTTTTACTCAACAACAAAAACTTAGCACAACCTTGCTTGATGTGCTAAGCTGCAGAAAGCCGAACGAAATTATTCCCATTCGCTTCGGCTATCGAAAGACAGCTTCGTGTGTTTCTCTCTTCGAGAACTATGAAACAGAAAACACAAGCAAAACAAAATCAAGTGTTCTGTTGAGAGAGTGAGCGAGTCTGTTAAATTTGACCCCGTCGTTTCTGTGACCAGACAGCATAAAATAAATTAGTTGACCATATTTTGCTAGCTCGGTTTTAAACTCAAAGCTCTAACCTAGGAACTTACCTACAAAAATTTGAGGCTTTAACTCTTACATTTTCACAGACGACCGGAGATCATACAGACAGAGAGACATTCAAATGGACAGACTAAGTGTACAGGGTTGGAATTTGATCATAATCAAGCCTGTTCCAGTTTCCGAATCCGATTGATCGGAATTAGTAAGAGTTGTGATTTCTAAGAAAGGATTAAAGAATTCGCTCAAATCTTTTTGCCATCAAGAAGATGAAATGATGATAAATGAGATTTTGAAGTTTAAAGCCGAATAACACAGTCGGTTTTTGAAAGCTAGAACATTTAACAATTCCGATTCCGCATGATTTGATCGAAATCGAAAACGGGAACAGGCCTGAAAATATATATTTTTTTTAAAGAACAGGGTATAAGAAGGAACCAAGTAGAGAAGTTTGTTTACATTTTTTCTGAGCTCGAAGAGCTACCAAAATTTTTAAGGAAAATTTCGGTTCTTAACTGCTTTATTAAGAATATATATAATATTTCTTCAATTTCGTATTCTAAATAACTTTACCTATCAAAAAAACTAACAGCAAATTTTGAATGTTTCTTAAATTTAATTAAGTCTTGCTCTGTCTCCCTAGGGGACAATTTAACTTCCGTAGCAAACGAAAAACTAATTAGAAAATTATGTACCATTCAAGAATTTCATAATCAAAGAGTATAGGTTATGTTCACACCCCCCGCACCGTCGGTAGCGCCCCATCTTCCCTCGTTTTGCTAACCCGACAAGGCGAGAGAATTTAATTTAGTTAATTAAGTGCTAGCGTGTGTTTTTTTATGCGTTGTATTTATTTTCCTTACCCTGCTTTTACATTTCATGTTTATTGACTTTGCCATACCGTCCCGCCGCTCGACGCCCACTCCGTCACTCTGCTCCACACATGACAGCATCTCAGGTCTGTCGCCATTCATGGGCGAGAGCGACATTGAAACAATGTCAAATGTAACCATTGCTAAATACGATTTCGAGGATGAATGCTTTAATGGCATTTCCCCGGAGTGTCTGGATTTCATCGCCAAGCTGTTGGTAAAAGACTTGAGGTGGGTTTTTAATTAGAAATCTAGTCATAACCAGGGCATCTTTTAATCAACCAAATAACCAACTCCCCAGCACCCGCATGACAGCCGCCCAGTGTGTGCAACACAAATGGCTACAGCAACGCCCTGTGGCAGCCGCCACGCCCCTCACAAAGGGTGCGTCCAAGGCGCGCTTGAAATGTGAATCACCCATTACGGTTGCCTCCGAATCTTCAGAGGATTCCACGGAAACAATTGAAGACGACGAGGAGGCGCATAGTGTGACAGAGGAACAGAATGAGGAGAGCGAAGAGCTGGCCAAGCTGTGCAGTAACAGTGAACTGGAGGTGAGTGAAAAGGAATGGGAGGAGTCAGCCGAGAATTGAATTACTAACATCCACTTACCTTCTTCTTCATTTAGGACAAAGAACTGGATGCTACCAAGGATAACCTCAAGAATTTCATTGTTCGTTGGGAAACGCATCCAAATAGTCCCTATGTCTTTGATGTGGAAGGCAATGTGATTGCCCCATTGAACGAGACCAGCTATACGCATCCGCGACGCTCCAATCAGGGTCCGGACAGCATGTCCTCCTCCCGAGGTGAGTACTATCGCGGAGGGTCCCAACGGCAGCGTGAACGGCATGCTCTCATCCATGGCAAATGAGCGACAGAGCTCCCCTAACGGATCTACCGTATACAAATATTTTTTTGTTAATTACACAAAAAACTAATTTTTGTTCTTAACTTGAAAGGGAAGCGCAATGAAACGCGTTTTCCCTCTCTACCCTCTCTCTCTCTCTCTCTACTATCTCTGTCTTTTCGTGTGTATTAACCCCATTTCTATATCCTTCCGCCTAATTGTAATTTATGTAACTTATATTGTGAGCGAGAGAAAGATAAAGACGCAGGCGTAGGCATGCCCAGCTAGAACTGTTGTTAATGTTTACTATAAGAAATAACTGTAGCCATAATTTTATCTACTTATTAACCAATTTGACACTGTGATAAAAACAGCCAATGACAAGAAAAATGAAAAAGCAAAGGAAAAACAAAAATATACTTCAAATTGCAAAACAAACATCCAACACAATCGAAATTATCTATTGTTCTTTTGAGCTAGACCTAGTTAAACCCTTCCCAACCCATTCCCAAAAAAAAAAAAAAAATCACACACATTAAACCCTCATATTCCTACTAGTTCAGGTTTACTATTTCAACATACACATAGCCACAAATTCTGGTTTAACCAGCCAGGTAAGCCCAAGACTTATTTCATCATTTCAAAACGAAATCAATTCAAAATTCAAAAAGACAAAGTTCATCCACCATCCGTGTTTTGTCTGTCAGGGGAAAGCGTTGTTCTTCAATATTCATTATCTCATAGAGAGAGTTGTATAAAATAGGTTAAAAATGTATAAAAAAATAAACTAATTTTCTGTACTAAAACTAAACTAACATCGTATGAAAACTCGCTGCATTTTGTAACCTAACTGCATGCAAGATGGATCTTTAATGCTTTTATGGTCTTTGCCAGAAAGTAGTGCTAATGCCCTTGCCAATGCTTGTTTTAAAAGATAGCCATACCCTCTGAATTCAAAAACATAAGTCAGGTTAGCTGTTGCAATGGGTCATTTAAGCTAAAGATGTCCCATTTTGGCTTAATTTTAACCATCTCCCATAAAATAGTGGTAGTCTCTTATTTGTCTTGTATTCCATTTAACGCATTTGAAACTAGCACACCTCGACTTGACTTTGCTCGCCTAAAATTTTGTAAATAACACATCTCCAGACAATTACAATAGGCAACAAGATCCAGTTTATATAGCTGCGCTACCATTTTCACTTTACAAAAAATTTTGCGATTTTAAACCGGTTTTTGAACCAAATTTGGTCTTCAATTTGCAAAACTTTTGCGAAAGTGAATATGGGAGCATGGCTAATAGAAACGGTAGTGGCGAGTCTAGATGATTTTCGTGTGCTGAACACGAATCTGTTTTGGGAAATTATTCATCACGTTTAGATTTTTGTTCATTTTAACTTAAAGTGGCGTAAAATGCCTATTTTCCCCTCTATAAGGGGTTTGTGGGGAACCCGCAAACACTATCGAACCATCGTATAGTATCATTTCTTAGCTTCAAAAAATTAAGTGCACAAAATTTAACGATTTTTTTGAAGCGCAGAAATACCATTTTTAATACAGGCTTACGAAATAACCAAATTTTCTTCTGCCCAACGGAATGCTATGCAAAAAACATTTTTTATACACTAAGCCTTTCTCTTCATCACCACCACTCTTCATAAACTGAAAAGTTTAATATTGTTTGTTTTAATTTAATAATGGGAATATTTTTGGTATAATATAAAATTATTTTTTTATTAAAAAGTGAGTACCGGAAGTTATTTGGAACCCAGCCTTTAGTCCACCGTGATCAAATTGAAAGGAGAATTGTTAAGTTAAGCTTTCCGGGTTTTTCCAATCGATCATATTTGCACCCTTGGAGAGGGTATATTTTAGGATTAAATTTATAATTTTTTTTTCGTTTTCCTTGTAAAATATATCGTATTTTCAGCATTTTGCTGAAATTCACGTAATTCGCGGGGAAAAGCGATTTGAAAATTTATATTTAAAATATTTAATTGATTCAATTGCTTGCTATCCAAACCATTGGTGATAATAATATTTTAAAAATCTGTAAAATTAACACCTGAACCCAAACTTTCAAATTATTCACACTTAAAAATCTTAACAATTTTTTTGATTTCTAAATCGTGAAAAAAGTAAACAGGGATTTAATTGCCGAGGGACGTTTTTTCTTCATTTTTTCTCAAAATTAGGTCTTGTATCCAGGAATTTACTGCATTAAGCTGTAAATGGGCAATCCAATAGTTCCAGAGTTATGGCCTTTTTCCATTTATTTAAATTCACACAAGTCACATAATACGGCTGAATTTTTAAAATCGCGGTTTTCCAACTGCTAAACTTACAATGGGTACAAAATCTTAACTATATTCAACCACAAAATATTGCTCTCTTAAAATTAAACCATACTAAATCTGATATCGTTACTGAAAAGTGAATTTAATTAAATGAAGAAGGCCATAACTCTGGAACTATTGGATTGCCCAATTACAGCTTAATGCAATTCCTGGATACAAGACCTAATTTGAGAAAAATGAAGAAAAAAAACGTCCCTTTCGCGGAATTAATTTTTGTTTACTTATTTTCGATTTGAAACCAAAAAAATTTTTAAAATTTTAAGTGGAATAATTTGAAAGTTTGCGTTCAGGTGTTAATTTACAGATTTTTAAAATATTATTATCATCAATGGCTTTGGATAGCAAGCAATTGAAATTAATTAAATATTTTAAATATGTAAATTTTCAAATCGGTTTTTCCAGCGAATTACGTGAATTTTGGCAAAATGCTGAAAATACGTATATACTATTTTACAACAAGGAATACAAAAAAATTAATTTTTATTTACAGTGGGCGATTTTTTCATGGAATCATATATTCTTGATCAGCATGACGAGCTGAGTTGATATAGCCATGTCCGTCTGTCCGTCTGTCCGTCCATCTGTTTCTATGCTATCTCCTCCGTCAGTTTTAAAGCCATCTTAACCAAACTTTGCTCGAAGTCTTTTGGTACAAATACGCTGCACATTTGTCGGAACCGGCCAGATCGGATGACTATAGCATATAGCTGCCATAGGAACGATCGGTCGAAAAAGTAGTTTTAGTGAGAAAAACTTTTTGTTTTCAATGCTATCGCTCCCCAAACCTCGTATTTATAAGTTTTCTATGCTTTAACATAACTCCACCAAGATTTATGAAAATCGGACAACTATAGCTAGCTATACAAAATATTAGTTTGAAAAAAAGTCTTAGTAGGAAAAACTTTTTTGCTTTTCAATGCCATCGCCCCCAAACTTGTTACTGATCAATATTATATGCTACCACATAATTCTGCCAAGTTTGATCCGAATCGGATGACTATAGCATATAGCTGCCATAGGAACGATCGGTCAGAAAAGTTGTTCTAGTGAAAAAACTTTTTGTTTCCAAAGGTAACGTCTCACATATATCATGCTCCAAGGGTATATAAAACTGGCTTCCGCCGAAGTTAGCTTCGCTCTATTTTTTCTCTGTGCTAACACTGTTAGTGACAGTTGTCACTTGATTTTTAAGGGGATGGAAATAGATTAAGATTAATAAAGAAAGATTTTGAAATCTTTAGAAAATTACCTTTCAATCTGATCACAGTAGTAAAATTGAATGACACATTTTTGGCCTTAACAAACTTACCCGGCCTAGAGACAGTGTAGTATCATAAAAATTCAGTACCATAAAAATACAGTCTGAATACCTATAAGGCTATATCAGCCATGCTCCCATTTGCACTTTACAAAAATTTCAAACCTGTTTTTGATTTAAAATTAGTAGAACTTCACAAAGTGATTGTTTTAGTGACTTTTGATTGAAAATCGAAGAACTTTTTGAGTCGCTCTAGGTCATTAAGTTATTGATATTGTCCACATCTTTTCTAAAACAAACCCCTGCACAACACAACAAAGGAGGCTGGTTGACGAGTATAGCGCTATTTCGATGAATACCAATTCAATCTTCAGCTGTCTGCGCCTGTCCTTAGTGTGTTGGCGAGTTGCTCCATGGAAAGAATTGCTATGACAGCTTGGGAATCCCAAAGGCAGGATTGTAGCAAAATCAGACATCAGCAGCAAACGCCAAAAACTCTAAGGCTTTGAGTGTGGGGTGCATCCCGAATCGGCCCTTTGATGTTAGTGGGGAAATTCTTCCCCCATTTACTAACCCAGGCGCAATTGTTGGAATTGCCCAAAGCAATCAAACGGGAGTTTTGTTTTTTAATGAAATTATTTTAGGTTTAGTTTCTTACAACTGCGTCGTACCCACGCTTTTTATCACAAAGTGATTGTTTTAGTGACCTTTATTGATTATAAATCTTGGAACTTTTAGCTGGCTCTCCTGGGTCATTTAGGTTTTGATTTTGTCCATAGTTTTTTTTAAAATTAGTCTCAAAATCGCACTTTTGAGCCTGTATAACACTTTCATAGTCCGACATTTTCTACCTTTTTCGGGCCTTCAGAGGGTGTATAATGTGCAAAAATAACACTCTGAAGATCATTACACAAGTATATATAACAGAACCTGTCCACAACTCCAAAAATGTCCAACAAGTTCCACGGGGACGCGCAATTCCGATTCCTTAACTTATTGGGGGATATTGATGACCTTGATCCCACCCTATCTATGCCACTGCTGTACTTTTACGAGTACAAGCCGACTTTTTCTTAATTCTGGCCGTAAAGTACCTTTTACGGGTCTTAAGAGGATGAGCAATCCCAAAAAAAACCAATAAACAAGTATAGGACCTGAATATGCATATAACTCCGAAACTACTTTTATTTCTCGAAATCCAACACAATAATTATTTTATATACAGGCCTGTTCCGAATTCCGAAAACGAGTGGAATTGTCGCAAATCGAGTTGATTGCTGTTCCGAATTCCGCAAATCGACCAGAATTGTCGTTTTCAAAAGTTGTTCTGCAGAGTCAGCGGAATTAAAAGTAATTGCCATAAAAAGCATTAAAATAAATCCCCAAAATTTAATAATGTTAAACATTGTTTAACCCGTTGAGCATCACTACTTATAATGTTTACAGCACACACATGTTTACAGTTTAAGTGTATTTTAAAATCAATTTTTTTTTATAATCATCTATAAAATATTGCGTGAAAAGCAAAACTGAGCGGTCGTTTTCAAACCGAGCTGTTCTGAATTCCACTTTACTTTTTAGTCGATTAAGTCAATCGATAGCTGCTAGGGCTTCATATAATTTAATGTATTTGGAGAGCAGTTTTTATATTTTATTTGACTATTATTTACCGAATTTGATTTGACAACTTTCGTTTTCGTTTTGTTTTTACTTTTTGAGAACGTTCGGAATTCAGAACAGGCCTGATTATCAAGGATTTGTATTTATGATCCGAATAGCGAAATATAAATAATTTATCTCGTTTTTTTATGCCTTCTATAAAACAATTTTGAAAATTCAAACACAAGAAATAAGTTAAAGCCCGATCCAACCATTCCAAATGAAGAAGATATATGACTTAAACACATAAAATTACTCCTTCTCCTTTTTCTCAACAGTATTCCAGATGTGTTTTATACAACTCTTTAACCCCATAAGCATGATCAATTAATTTAAGTATTCACGCCCATAAAATACTATCTTTCTTTCGGCAGTCTAATCCTTTCTGTTTATTACTCCGATGGTGCGACACATGCTCAATTTTTGTTATCCTAAACCTTTTACAGTTTGTTCACCATCGCCCTGTGAGTCCATAGCCACATTGACAGATGATGAACGTGGCGATGTGGATGAAAATGTAGAGCAACCCGATGAAGAGGAGACCCGCAGTGCGGATAGTCCCAATTCCGTGTCCACGCCCATCAATGAGTCACGCGAGAAGTTGTTTCCTTGCAGAGGCAATTCAGGATCGGGCACGCCCACTCCACAACATATATTCAATGAGAACTTTGACGAGTTCTCAGGCAGTGAGAGCACAGTCCAACAGCAGAGGAGCATGAAGAGCTATTTGCATACCTTCGATCGTCGGAACTCGGATACCACTTATCTGCTGGGACGGCGCAGCTCAGGCGAGCGCGTTAATCTGGCCGAAGAGATAAGAAAGTTGTCCGATCATCTACTTATGCTGGCAGAGATCAACACTAAACTGGCAGATGCAAAGGAAGAAAGCAGTTCGTCTAGAACTTTGGAGACGAGTTCAAGTCAGGAGGGTCAGAAAATAACTAGCCGAGCTACAAGTAGCAGCAGTTCTCAACGTTTGACGCCTCGCGGTGGTATACTCAATAGCTCCAGCAGCAGTAGTCAACGCCAAACTCACTTGGATGACGGTAAAGGGAAAACCAAAGTCAGCTCCTTATCAGTACGCCTGCAGCAATCCATTGAGGAGACACCCAAGCTGAGTAATGGCAAGGAGAGCAGCAGTTGGTCAAAATCCCTGCGCAACAAGTCCACTGTGAGTACTGTGACTACCTCCAATATCAAAAGCAGCACCAGCTCCTGTAGCAGTCAAATGATCACCGAGTCAGCCAGCAGTCGACGAGCCAAATTCCGCATCAACCAAATGAGCCGAGATGTGCCCGTTGGCCTGCCCGATACCCATCAAACTGTCAATCTTGAGGAAGCTGCCAATACCACCAAGGATTGTCTATTGCATCTGCTGGAAAAGTACAATGATCAGACACGTATACGCAATCCTGTGGCTCGGCATCAGAGCATAAGTGTGGATTGGCATGTTAGCGATAATTTGGAATATCGTTCCATGAGCTCCATCAATGCCTTCTTCCAGCGTCACAATAATACCGGAGGAGGGCAAAAAGTCAAGCATATACAGGCTCAACTGGAGGAGAAGGCCACGGGGAAGTAATACATAGTAGAGAGATGATGATGATGATGATCCATGTATATATTTTTGTAACTAATACCAAATCTTAACTAGTTCAAGGAAGTTAGTTCAAATTGCAAACTCCTATCAAATATATGGCAAATGAATCAAATTAATATTTATGTATTTGTTGTAAGTAAAACAAAATGATATTAAATTATTGAAAACTAAAGATATCAAAGCAATGTAAAATATATGTGGGTGAAATGGGAAACAAGGTAAGTTAACTGAGAGATTGGAACAAGTTTATTCATTCACATCGATCACCTGACCACTTTTCCATTAACAAAATCAAAATTATTCTGTTCTACAGACTAAGAAAAATGAAAACAATTTATTGAAAAAACAAAAATCAACTTAGTAAATTTACAAAAAAATATGCTACATACAACTCTATTTAAATCTACCGCTACAGCCAGCCAAGAAGTTAGGAAAAATATCAACTACAAATTATAACAAACAACAACATGGAGTTTCTTTTTTT
>JAEIFU010002979.1:0-34779 GCA_018904235.1 Lordiphosa stackelbergi
ATTTATCTTGTAGACAGTTTCAAGTTCCCCTTCATCCCGTCCTAAAGAACCAAACCAAATTTACTAGGCGCTCTAAAACTAAAAGTGCGGAATTATATGTTAGTTAGTCCCTGCCAGTCAAGTGGATGCTAAAAACATACCTCTCCCGCACGACCACATAGTGAATTCCTGGTCTAGCGATAATTGAAGACTGTGCATTTCAGAGCAGCAACAGCACTCTTCAATTATAATTCAATTTAAATTGGCTTTCCCGTTTTTTCCCCACCCCCTCTTCACCAGCTCACCACTATTTCCCCATCCGCCTTTCCATCTTCCACCGCTCTCCACTCTTTCCCCTCCCCCCTCATTATAACACAGGTAGCAGCTGTCATCTGTCTCAGAGCCAAGAGATGCATGGCATATTTGTAATTATACATGTGGGACGATCCTCTATGCTCTCTCTCGCTCTCTAGCGAAAACAGCGTAGTCCAAAATATTGCCTGAGCACCGTATGGACATTTTTTGGCTGCTAGCTTTGTAAATATTTCCACTTATTTTTATATTTTTAACTAGGGTCAACATACATATTGTATATATCAATTCGAATTTATTGATATAAGGCTATTCGCTATTTGTTTTTGTACAAAAAAAACACAACACACATACACGCACACAGCACATACTGTCACTCAGCGAGTCGTTCACTCTCTCTCGCGCTCTTAGCAAAACAGCTTATCATGTTATGTGTTCCATACAAACGTATCTTTGGTTTTTTGACCCATTTCGCGGACAAATTTTCCAAATTTTTCTTCTTAGTGCGAGCCTGCATAACTAATCGAAGGTCTATGCCAAATCTTAGATCTGTAGGATAAGCAGGTTTGGCTGTGGGTTGATAATATGTCAGTCAGTCAGACTGCAACTCTTATACTTGTTTTATGTGGAGTTTTTGGTTTTGGTAAGAAATTTGTCAAGGTTAATACTAAGCTTTAGCCAAATACAATTTTTTTCGATTCGACAAAGGCACAGTCAAAGCCTGACTTATCCGGGAGAAACTTGCTCAAAGGAAGAAAACGACGCGTTGTAACTGGTTCGAACAATGAGGGGATACAATTAATCAGAGGTACTTACCGACAGACTAGTGCGTGCTTCAAAAAATTCCATCCCACCATTAAACAAATTGATTACTTCAAAATTTTTGCTTTTAAGTGGAAATTTATTTGTTAGTTGGTTGTTGTTTGTTTTTATTATTTTTTTTAACAGAAATTAACTTTGATTACCTCAATTGTGGGGAAATTAAGTACATACAATACATTTGCGGCTTAGTAATGTCTTGAACTATTTATGTTAATATCAATATAATTTAATATGTGTGTTCCAATTGCTTTCGTTTTGTTTCTTTGGTTTAGTGAGTTAATGAGTATTGAGTATTCGTATTCTTAGGGTTTCATTCGCAAAACATAGTCTCAATTAGGCATTTCAATTACATTTGAACATTAACTTAGGCGGGAAAACATTTAACTAATTAGACTAGAGAGCACTAACAATCAGAAAGCAAAGACAAAACCAACTGAATTGACATTGAATTTGCATTTTGTTTTTTTTTTCAAGAAGCTCTACTTAAATACACATTTACTTAGATATATATACATACGCGTAACTGATATTCGAAGACCCGTTGTCGAGGTGCTACCATATATATATATATATATACCGATATTTCATTAACACATTACAAACTAATATATATATATTTATGTATAGAGTAATATGTATATAATGTGGTGGATTTTGTTTGTTAAGAAGGCCCAGTTGATGACTAACTATTAAACCCAGAGGCAGTCAAAGAAGTTGTAGTTGATGAATGATGTACACAAAGTTTGAGCTTTAAAAGTGAAGTGAAATGAGTTGCTCTTCTTTGTTCAGTTGTTCACTTAAGACAAAATCAAGATTAAATGAACAACTGAACCATAAAGAGCTGTGTGCGCGTGTAATGGGGAGGGCGGTTACCTAGGCTTTGGTATCGTTGTATTCCTCTATTGTTTTTTTTTTTTGTCAAAGTCTGAGTGTGTGTTTCGGGGGTGTGTGTGTGTGGGAAGGGTTGGTGTTCCTTGGATCGATCCGCTCTTATAACTGTCCGTGGCTATAGTCTATATAGTGTGCCTAAAAATATATAAAGAACAACATTCAAGTAGCCGACCAAGAGGAATATAGAGAGCGCTCAATTTAAGCGTTCGACTCTTTGAGATTTTGCAAACGTGCCAATTGATTTGAGTCCAATTCCTCGGGTATGCTAGCTCGCCCACCGACCACCTGTTTGGGTGCCTCAATATCCTCTTCAGCCTGTAACTCCGCCTCGCCATTAACATCCAAATCGCTGGACTGTTCACCGCCTCCACCCCCTCCCCCACCGCCTCCGCCGCCGCCTGCGCTGGCAAAAGCATCATCAAAATTAGCATCAAAATTGGCCTCAAAGCTGGCCTCAAATCCATCGCCGCCATCTCCAGACATTGCTCCCGCCTTGGACTTCTCATTGAAGGGATCCTCTACCTCTTGTAGAACGGGCACATCGGCTGCCGAGGCCGTTTCGGTTCCCTCCAAAAAGGACTGTTGCTCCTCTGCAGATTTATACTCGGTCAGTGTTATGCTCATCACTGGCCTCACCTGGCCCACACTAGCATTACCTTCTTTGGCAGCTGCAGCTGGCTGCTTTTTGGGTGTGACTTTCATAAAGGTTTGGGCGCTATATCTGGCTTTTTATCCCGCCGCAACCACCGCCACCGGCTCTTGGGTTTCGGATTTGTCGTCCGGCTTCGGTTCCTCGCCTCTCCTATCGGTGGGAAAGATTTATCGGCACCGTCTTCAACCATGGGGGTTGCAGCGGTAACAATTATTTGTGCCATACCTAAGTTCAATGTGTTTGCATTGGCGCTAACTGCCGCCGGTGCACCTGCTCCGCCCGCCTTTGGCAATTGGGGTGGTGGCAACGACGGTGGCGGCTTGTCATCGCCCTCATCACTGAAATCGTCCTGTAAGTTAACAAAATATGACAAATTAATGGAATATTGGGCAAGATTTTCCAATGAGAGTAAATACCCAGGCCAGGCTCTTGGATGAGTACTGAGTGAATGCATTAAAAATAAATGAGAGAAGAGTTTGGTTTGCATTTGTTTTTAAATGTAATTAAAGTTTTTCGCTAAAATTGGTGTTTATTTCTCTTTTTATCAAATTATTTTAAGCGGTGAGGTTAAAAATTTAATATTTTTTTATAAAAAAACTAAAGGTAAAAACATCAAAATGAATGTAAAAATTAATCAAATTTCAAACGAGAATGTAATAGAATCGGAGGTTTTTACAGCTACAGCGAATGCTGGAATACAGCAAAATGATTTATGTTTCACAAATATATATGAGTGGGTCTGGCTCTGGGAAGGGGAACACTTACATGCTGGACAACACTCAATAGTGGAGTAAAAAATACTGAATTTAGTTCTTTAACAACATAGGTATGGTAAGTATGAGTCAATTCGATGCCTGAATGATTCGCAGAAGTTGATTCAAAAATGAATCATTCGCTTACATCTCTGGTACGGACGCACTTAGGATAGATTTATCTTAAATCAGCAGAATTCCTGGGATGCGCTTTCGCCTGCTGAACACGAATTTGTTTTAGAAAATTGTCCTTCTCCCCCACTTATATAAATGAATCTTGATGAAACCACTCATTTGTAGCTGAAAAAACTTATTCCAAGCAATTCTACGATTTTTTTAAGCAAAGATATAACATTTTAAATTCATGTATTCGAAATGTCATAATTTTCTACTGTATGCAATACAAAAACAGTACAAAATGCTATCCATTTGTATTGAATTCATATGAAAATGCTCAGCAACATTCATTGCATACTAATGGGCTGTTATTTCAAACAAAAAAAAATCGTAGAGCTATTTGAGATAGTTTTTTTAAGTTAAGAAATTTGGTTTAAGATAAAATCAAAAATATCATGTAAAACCAAGGCTGCAAACCTCTAAAATTTTACAGAAGGTTCGGTCCGGGGGTTCGAACCCGTTGTAAAGCCTAAGGTTCGGTTCGCGGACCGGTTCTCGGAACCCCTGAACCCAAGGTTTTGGTTCGAACCTCGGTTCGCTTGAACATAGAAGAATAAATTCGATTTTTTAACACTTTTTTTTTAAATAATATTCTTCATGTCAATAATGCAATTTTTAATTATCAAATTCATTAGCTGACACTAACAGCCTTTGAGAACCGCTTAGTTTAAATTAATAAGCATTCTTCTTAGATTGTAAAGTGTTGAAAAGGCCCGTTAAACTGATTCCTGAGTTGCTGGAATAGCAAGTATAGTTAACGCAATATTTTTTAAGCCGTCTTTTTTTCACATTTCCAAAATTTTAAAACATTTGTCGATGTATTGGACAATAGTCGAAGGAATCTATAACATCATTTACAGATTTGATATTAATATTTGTTTATTGCTTTCTACTGCTTTCAAAAACTTATCTTCTTCGCAATCAGATGTTGATTCATTTAAAACTCTGATCAAGAATTTATTTTCTTCTTCAGCATGTCTGTAATGTGTAATGTGAAGTTCACAAAGTTTGAAATCTCGGGTCTTAGAGCACTGCAGCCAATGTTGGTACTTAGCTCATAATAGAAGAACGTTTATCGAACGAGTATAGTAATAAACAAAACATTTCAGAACAGTTGCTCGAAATGAAAAGCAAGCGGAATAAAAATCACTTGCTACTAACTGTGAATCCTGTAGCTTTAAAGAAGAAAAGATATTTTGAACTATCAAAGGTTTTTAGGTGGAGCTCTTTTGAAGAACTTTGAATAAAAAAATCTTTAATAGTTAGTAAACGTTCGCATATTTTGTTAACCTAACTCAACCGAGTTCAATTTCAATTCAATTTTTTTAAAAGCAAAGATTTCATATAATGTTAAAACGGAAAAGTGTGCGAACTCTACTAATGTCAAACTAAACTGCCTTAAAACATCGTTATCTACTTAATTTTGAGCGTGTACAGCACAATAAACTGTAATTATATAGTCCTCCAGGGAATTTATTGAGTTAACTTGGTCATCGTCCAAATCAAGAAATGCTTTTGAAGCACATTAGCAACCTTCATCCACACTAAATTCTTTATTTATATGGGGTTTTGCGACCTGTTTTTTGTCAAACTTTTTGTATCTGGCTGGCTTGAGGTCGGTGGAGAGTTACAATTCAATGTAATCAACACAAATCAACAGAGATTAATTACAACAACTTGGAATAGCAATTGGTATGTCCGTACAACGATCGCTGTTTCAAAGATAACCACATCTTATCATCAGCGGACTCTGTATTGCATATTCACATTCAAACAGCCACACAGTTGTCCATTATATAACAATCTATCGCCGAATAACGCATTGGGGACTCCAATGTGCTAAGCGTCGAGATCAGTTATCAGCCTGGAATTCTGCTATGCTTTATAGTTGCATTCCTTTTATGCTCTGCAGTAGTCATTTAAAAGTTCTAATGCTCGATCCATATTCGTTTCTTGACTTCTCTTCTTGAACTTCTTGAATGATAGTCAGATTACAACGAATTTCTATATTGTATGTGTCGTTGGAAAAACTACTTAATTTGTTGAACCGAACCGAATTTTTCTAAAAAGTGGTCCGGTTCGGGTTCGGGTTCGAGGACTCAAAAATATTTAAGGTTCGGTTCATGGTCCGGTTCGTCGGACCCAAAAAACCCGAACCGAACCGGTTCTAAGGGGTTCGGTTCAGGACCGGTTTGCAGCCTTGTTTAAAACACTTTTAAAAAAATTTTATAAATTTTAGGAAGTTAAAAAAAGTTGTTTAAAAATAAAATAATTTATTTATATAAATATTTTTTTTTTATATTTAATAGAAATTAAATATTTTAATTTTAAATTTTAATTATCACACCCCCCCCCTTCCATAGCGCCTGTTGCTACGGCGTGAGTAGAAACGACTAATTTTACCGAAATTAAAGACATACGCAAAGAATCTGTCAAGCCCAATATTTTTCTGTGTTGTAGCCACCAAATCGTCCGTAAAGGAGCTTTGCTCTTAAAAACCCTTGCTGGATTGGGTATTGTTTTGGACTAAAGTTTTTGTAATCGACTCTTTAAGTTTTCAAATGTTTGGAAAAAAATTTTTTGTAGCTCTTAACCAGGCTTAAGCCATTTTCTTTTTTTAATGCGTCCAGCAAGTAGGTTATCAATGCACCATGGAAAAGAACGTATTAATCATATGGACCCCGAAGCACATACTTGTTGTTAAAACTTATTTATTGTCTTTGATTAAACGTCTTTTAATTAGTTTTTTCTACTAGAAAAAACGCAAGAGCGGCAAACTGTAGGGGAAAATCTTCCTTTTTTCGAAAAGCAATATATTAAAGCAGAACTATAATAACACAGGTTTACGAATAAAGTAATGTACAGAAGTAAACAATCATTTTTCACTATTTTTGGAGGCTGAATTCAAATCAATTGTCCGTTTCCCCCTTAAGACATTTGTAGGTCCTGTGATTGCATTAAGCATTATTTTTAAACCGAATTTGTTACAGTGAAGTCTAAGTTCTGATTTTGCTGATAAGTTAAAAATTTTTAATTTCAAGATGGAAATGTGATAAGTTCGATTTTTTTCCAAGCTTTAATAATTCTGGAAAAATTTTGTGCTGATATTACAAAGCTCTAGCAAAAATAGTCACGTTGTGGCGCCATCTACAGTAGTGTTGAAAATCCCATTACATTGTTCTGAGGCAAATAAAAATTATTGTATGAACAACGAGCTACAAATGTAGATTAAGAAAAAAGATAGATTTTGATGATACTCTGATATTTGCGGTATCCATATGGTATGGATAGTTAGCTATCCTTGTTTGGGATCCACTGGAAGTCGAAGTCGATTTATTTTCGCTATCAGAAAACAAATATTTCATTGATCTTTATTCTAATGAACATTTGCAAGGATTTTAAAAAAGTGGATCTTATGGTGGATTCTTCAGATATCTCATTCTACAGCGTCTTTTTTTCCTGTGTAAGATGACAAAGATCCGTTAAAAATACTATCAAGGTATGACCAAAATGAGATTGTTGCCCTAGCGCAACGGCAGCGCTACTACTGCAATTACAGAGTATATTACAGTGAAGCTATAGTTAACTTCATTAACCTTCAAAATGTCTATAAATTTATTAATTTACTAAGAGCAATTACAATAACCTTTTAATATACACTATTTTGTCTCCCAAAAAATACTTTGTTATTTTTCAAACTACAAAAATTTTATTATGGTAAATATTAAGCAAAAAAGTCGAATATTCTTATAGATTTTTTTGGGCTGGGGAAAATGGACAATTGATTTAAGTTGGAGACCAAATACATATGGAAAGTGTAAAATACTGATAATAAATTTAAAGTTACTTTAATAATCCTTTATTTATTAAAATTTGATTCTTTATAATTTTTTTATTTTATTGATATTTTTAAAAATAATATTTTTAATATTTAAATTATTTTTAATATAATATTAATATTAAAATTAATATTTTTTTATTAAAAAATAAATTGTTCTTTTTTCCAATTCCCTGGGCGTAACGCCCACTTTGTGGTCGAAGCCACCGATACGAAAAATATACCAATTATTTATAATATATATATTTTTTAAAATATTTTTTTTATTATTTTTTAAATTTTTTGTATATTATTTTTTGTTATTGCACAAGTTCCTAAATATATTCATTTGCTAACAACAATATAATACAAGCACTGCTACTTTGCGACGCAATAGATGGCGAGTTGAAAAATGAATGTAAACAACTAATTGTTGGTCATGGGCCCTTTCGTTAGATGTTGGTTGATTCGGAAAGGGAAAACAAGATAATGAAGTATCAGGGAAATCGCAATGGCTACTGAATGTTGTAATTGTACTATCAGTATATATATTATACATCATGCGTTTTCAAGGAATAATGAAAATTTATTAAAATTGTATATAAATCTAATATAGGAATAAGTTTTAACAATATCTTCACACGCCTGCAATACTTTTAGAAATTGGGTGAACAAGGGACGGAATATTGTAGAAATAACCCCAATGAATATATTTTCTTAAATTATTAAAAATAAATTGTATAGTTCAAAGCTACCATAGATAAAAGGGTTTTTATTGTTAACATGCTCTCAAATTCTGCTCAATTTACATTTTCGTTTATATAGAGAGAAGACATTAAAACAGGAAAAGAATAGAAGAACATTTGCCATTTAAAATTACCCTTTTTGGCAGTGGTTTGACTTTGAGTTAGTCCTTAAATGACATAAAAACAACAATTACACTGAGAGAAATAAACAATCAATTAAAGCAATGACAAAAAGTGAGTAGCAATTGAAAAATTTTATACTAGAAAGTGCTGCAAAAAAACTAAAACAGAAAACTAAAAGAAGACCAGAAACACCGATACACGACAGACACACACACACGTTGTACAAGCAGCCTAAAGAACACTGTAAAAAATTTGCTGGTTAATTTTCAGTTTTCAGATTTTGATTTCATTTTAGGGGGGGGAGGGAAGACAACATGATTAAGTAGAAGCACATTAGCGGAGAATAGTGGAGAGTAGTTACAGTGGTGGTTTTTGGTGGTTTTTGGTGGAGGTACAAGTGGTTAGTAGTTAGACGAGCTGCTCTTTGGAGTTAAAGTTTTACCTCTAGAGAATATAGAAGCAGTTTTTTTTTTTTTTTTTTTGGAAAATTATACAAAATATTTTTTGGTTCTAAAGGAATTTGATTTTAAGTGATAGAGAGCTTAAGAGAGAGAGTGAGAGAGATAAAGACGTAGGGAAAACTAAAAAAAAAACATGCTAGACTATTACCTGGCGGAGGCATGCTGGGTGCATTGGCTCCATTGGGATACACACCGCTGTCTTCATCTGGAAAAGGAAATGGGAAATTTATTAAACTCATTTGCTTATACACCAATTGAGCTCACTCACCCGCCGTATCCTGTGAGCCAAACATATCCTCTGTCAGCTCCAATTCCAATTCATGTGCATACTCTGGCGGTAGAGCCGGTGCGGGGGGTAAAGCAAAATTGGGAGCAGCCATGGGTGGAGGGGATTCATCACCGCCATCGCTCAAGGGTTCACCCATCTCATCGCATTCCTCCACCACCAACGAAGGGAAATTACCAAACTTTCCATCAAATTCACCCTCCCACCAGCCATCGTCCACCCCATGCGCCGTTTTGGTTACAATCTTGATTTTGTCACCCTCCTCAAAGGTCAGCTCATCCTCGGCAGTGGCATCGTAATCGTACAATGCAATGCACCATTCCACATCCGATTTGATGCGCTTCTGTGGTGCCATTATGACCGATACCTGATCGGGGGATTGCATCGAGTCCACGGTTTGATCTTCATTGTCAACAGTATAATCGACAGATGAGAATGAGATTTGTGAGCGCAATTGATTGCCTGAACTACCATTAAAGGCCACTCCGGCTGTCTCCTGATCGATGTCCAAATAATTGTGCGGTACATAGCCCTCCTCGCCGCGATAGTTGCGTGCCCGTAGCCAGCCATCGCCGTCACCCTCGCCCACTACCTCGAGCTGTTCGTTCTCCACAATGCTAAGTTCGTCGGGATTTTGGGCCTGTTCAGAAAAAAAACCTCACTCACTTGCTCTTTATGTTTCACTTATTCACTCACCGTATAGCTGTACAGCGCTGTACATTTGAATATGGCCTCCTTGGGCTCTGGTACTATAGGCTCATCCTTGTCCTCCTCCTCTTCGTTACCCCAGTTTATCTCAGTGGGATCTTCCCAAACTCCCGAGCTAGCCGCCAATGGAGCCGCAGCAGCTGTTGGTATTATCCTCTCCTCTGGCTCTTCCTCGCTATCGCTAAAAGTGCGATCTCTTGATAGCTGCTGTTCTGGCTTCACCTTGGATTGAGCTCCTGCTGCTGCTGCTGCTCCGCCTGCCGCCTCTTCCTTATCGCTGTCATAAAACGAATCCGAACTGGGATTCTCACCCTGACCCGAGGCATCGGTACGCATCGATATGGAGCTGGCCGAACGTGTCAGCTCCTGTACACCCATTATCTCTGCCTCTTGCACCCATTCATCCACATTAATGCCACCATCGCGCAGACATTGCAAACAGGCCTCCGCCTTGGCCTTTTCGGTCTCAGAGCGACGTATTTGATCACGGAACTCTTCAATTTTCGTATCCAAATCGGGTCCATTTGGATCATTGGGATCGGAACGCTGGCCCGAGTCCCGCAACGATTGGCACAGCGCCAACTTTTTGGCATTCTCGCGTATGGACACATTCTCCTTGACCACACGACCGGCCAGATTTTTGGCCTCTTTGGTCAATGTCTCAGCGGCCGATTCATGTTCGGCTGTCACCTTGCGTATCGGATCGTTGTCGCAAGCCTCGAAATCATATTGAATGTGCTGCTTGAGCACCGGATAGAACAGATAGCAGCACTGCAGATTGTACTCACGCGTGAGCTGCTGGGCCTGGTCACGAATCTTGCCGAAACTGTTCTGCGTGGCCGAGCAGGTGAGCAACTCTGTGCGGCTGTAAATAATAAAGACAAAGATTAGGAGTAATTTAAAGTGTGAACAAGAAAACGAAAGAATTCTAAAGGTCTTATAAGGATTCACTTAAGGTACAAACTGAAGATCAGATCCCGTTACCAAAAGGTGCCAAAAGCTTTTGTGTCTAGGACTCCAAATATAATTAAAGATTTGGTAGATTGAAAATATGTCGTTTTCAAAGCTTGTTTGACCATAACATGTATTATACATTGTATAACATAACAGACTGAATTGGGAACGTAAAGATTCCAAAGTCTTTCCCAAAAATTAAAGAGACAATATTTTTTGATAAAACCTCGACATAAGTTCCGTTTCATTGAAGCAATAATTACGAACTACATATTAAAACAAATTGAACTCATGGCAACCACTCTTCAATTATAATTCAATTCAAATGGGCATTCTCCCTTTTTCACCACCCCCTCATGCACAGCTCGCGACTCTTTCCCCTCGCCCCCTTCCTTTTTTCCGTCCCGTCTCATTCCTTTCCCCCTCCCTCTTCCTGCGCTCTCCACTCTTTCCCGTTCCCCCTCATTCCTCTCCAACCCCGCCCTATCATTTCGTTCTGTGTGTACTCCCTCTCCTCCTCTCCCTTGTTAATTGCTATTTCTTTGTAACACATGTCTCTCATAGCAGCTATCATCTGTCTCAGAGAGCCAAGACACATACATACACACATACCTAATTTGTGTAAGTGTGAGTCGTTCCTCTCACTCGCGCTCTTCATTTTATGTGGCCCATACAAACTTTTCTTTGTAGTTTTCACACACTTCGCGGACAAATTTTCCAAATTTTCTTTCTTAGTGCGCGCCTGCATAACTAAACGAAGGTCTATGCCAAATCTTAGATCTCTACGATAAGCAGTTTTGGCTGTGGGTTGATAATATGTCAGTCAGTCGGGCCTCCACATTTATAAGTAGAGATTATACAAACTCCTGTCTGCAGAAAAATGCTCTTTATCTAGGTTAAGTTAGTTGGTCGACGACTTCGACTCAGCGGTCGTTGATGTTATTCAGAAACAGACAAAAAGCTTATGTATAAAATTATACAATTTTAATGAGCACACTTTGCGAGCAGTGACCCTTAACTCTAATTTAACGCTGTATTTGTAAGTTGCATGCATTTCAAGTGGCAAGTGCAGGCAGGCCCCTTGTCAGCAACCCTAACTAAATGTAATGATGCAAAGAATGATATGTTTTTGATATGGGCTGTCCTATCTCTTGGCTGGTTTGACTCTGATTGTTAAACTCAATTGTTAGGAGCAACTTAATGAGTCAAACATGAGGCAAACAATAAAGCTCTGTAAGCACTTGCCTTTAACTTATTTTTTCATTCGACTGAGATTTTTTTTTCTCTCCCCCGTATACATATATATATTTTGGCTGCTATTAAACTTACTTATTTTAAATTTTATTATCAACATTTTAGCAACAATTAATTTTTTTAACAAACTAAAGTTTCCCACTCAACCGAAATGGAACAAGTAAGGGTTTTAAAGGCGAGAAAATCGCATATTTTTTATGATTTTTTTGCGGCGACATCAATAATATAATTTTTTTGAACTTTATTACATATTATTCCAGTATATATAAGTCTGAATTTCCCTAGTCTGTAATAGTTGAGCTAACACACGCACCCAACCGAGAAGTCGTGCAGTAGTAGAGAAGCACACCTCATCCGACCCTTTAAGAGATCCATAAATTACTCTGTCGCTAATAAGTGAAGTGCCTGAAGTTCTCTTGTATAGAAGAAAACTGTGGCAATCTGTTTCAAATTTTGTACACCCCCCCCGCCCCCATATTTGTCTTGTACAACATTTTTTGAGCTTATAAATAAGCCGGTGACGGTAAATTTCCAGAGGTGCCTTGAAAAATAATGGTTTTGCGGTGAACATCAGAAGCTCAAAATTTACTGAACCGATCAAACCAAGTTGATACGCATTTTAAAGGTGATGTATTTCTCGAGGTAAGCGTCAAAGTTTTTTTTCTATTTTTTACAGCACTGAAAAATTCGATTTTAGCTAAAAAAATCGCGGTTAATTTGTTATTAAAAAATAGAAAAAGATGAAAACAAAAAAAAATTTCCTGATTACCTCAGAAATACATCACCTTTAAAATGCGTATCAACTTTTTTATCGGTTCGAACTTTAAAAAAAGAGTTTGGAAAATCGATTTAAGTTTTTCTACGGTAGCAATCAGGTAGCACGCCGGTCGTTTGAACCCTGTAACGTTAGTTTTACCGGTCCGAAATTTGCACACAATATTCTCGACATATTGGTCCTTCAAAAAAAAAAATAAAAAACAAAAATTAAAAAAATAGTTTTAAAACCATTTGGAGTCTGATGAGTCTGGTAGACGTTTGTCGGCGGATGAAAACGGCAATGTGCCAGGCTTGACGCAAATGCACATAACCTCAAGAAATATTCCTTATTGACCTTACTACAGGGTGCTCCATTTAAAATTTGGAATTAAATTTAGATATAAAAAAAATCGGCTCAATATTATTCAAAGGTCGAACATTTATTGGAAAGGTTGGTTCATGTCATTTATTTATGAAAAACAATTTCGGTCAAATGACCACCACGCCTGACTTGGCAATGTTTTCGGTCGAGCGAACTGGACGAGTAAGTACACTGGTTGGTTTATCCACCAACATTCCAGATTCACGAACTCGCTTCACTTGATCCACAAATTGAGTATTTTTGTTAAATGTTTTTTTTTTCAAATTTGGCACAGTTTGAGTCAAGGACTCACCACTATGAATACAAAAATATTAGTCGCTTTCGAATGACATTTGACTGTTGAAGTCAAATTATGAATAGTTCAAATTCCAAATACTAGTTGGACTACAAATGCTTCTTCATCAGCTATGACCCTATTAAGCAAATCGAATCTTCGTCAAACTAAGAAAAACAAATTTCACGTTGATATTTGTCCAAAAGAAAGAATATGCAAAGTGGCTGATCATGTCTTCATAGGTACATACGTTGAGAGCAGTTGTATCAACATAAAAAATAAAGAGTATCCCAAATTTGCCAAATCCCGCCAAATTTTGGCTTTATTAAAAATATTTTTTTTGTTTTTTTTTTCTTTTTTATTAGATTTTAAATTTTCAAAATTTTTAATTTTTTTTTTTTTTTTTTTTTGTTTAAAATATATATTTTTTTTTTTTTTTAATTTTTTTTTTTTTTTTTTTTTTGGGGGTTTTTTTGGTTTTTTTTATTTTTTTTTTTTTTTTTTATAAAATTTTATAAAAAAAAAAATTTATTTTTTTGCTTTCCCTCTTTGTTTTTTTTTTTTCTCCCAAAAAATTTTTTTTTTTTTTTATTTTTTTATTTTTTTAATTATATTTTTTTTTTTTTTTTTTTTATTTTTAAAATATTTTTTTTTTTATATAAATATTTTTTTTATATTTATAATAAAATTTTTTATTAATTTATTTTTTTTTTTTTTTTATTTTTTTAATAATTTTTTTTAAAATATTTTTTGACGAACCTAAATAATCTACTCACCCCATTAGCATCAGGTACTCGGCAACGCGTTCGAAAACATAATTCTCCATGGTGGTCATGGTCGTCTGTAAATCCACCGTAAAATAACGATTCTGATGTGCATTGGCTGCGGCCAGACTCAAAACGTAATCATTTCGTGCTCCCGATGATTTCTCCTCGAGCAACTCTTTGCGCGAGGTGACACGAGCGCTATTCTTTTGCAACGAAGTGATGGACTGAAAGAACGAGCCCTTTTTCTTCTTCAATTTCTCCTCAATGTCACGTGCCTTGTCGCGTACATCGTGGGCACAGTGTTCCTCATCGAAATATGACTTTTTGGTCTTATCCACATCACCCACGCTCAGATGCAACTCCTTTTGAACATTGACAATGCCGGAGAGGGAACGTTTGGCAATGGCCAGTTTATAATCTCTCAAGACTTTGGACTCATCGGCAATTTGCTGCTGGAATACTTCAATGGCAGCGAGACGGGCGCGTGCCAATTTCTCGTTCTCCTCAAGGACAGTGCGCCAAACGCTCCACATGTTCCTGTGGGCGGGGTAGAATTCAAGTAACCAGTTAAGTTATTCAGACGTTCACTTACCAACGCTCCTCCATGCCCTCCATTTTAATATCTGGTATATTGGGTATCTTCTTGTTGAGATACTGCGATGCGGTCTTAAGCAAAGCCTCGCTATAGGATTTCTCAATGGCGGAACGTTTGAGGGTAAACTGACGTATATCCTCCAATAGATCGCACTCATGTTGATTCTTCAATTGCAACTTGGCCACCTGCTCTGTGTGCAGATTCTTAAGAAACTTTACATAGTTTCCCTAGAGTTTGATTATAAAATTAAATTAAATGGGATTAAAACCTTATCATTATTTTTTTTTTCGTTTGAGATTAAAAATTTACCTTACGTGGCGGCGGCTGCATTTTGTAGCGTTTTATTAGCTAGCAATAAAACTATTTTCTCTACCGTGTTTTTTTTTTTTTTTTTTTTGGTCTAAGCAAATCTTGGTCTTCTCCTTACATTACCAAAAGCAGCTGTAAAATTATGAAAGGGGGTGAGAGGTGTGTTAGCCTGGTTAATGGATTTTCTACGGGCAGACTACAAAATATATTGAAGAACTTATGTAATAAAAACTCAAGCTACACCATCAAAAATTAGTTGAAATTTATCTAAGGGGGGAAAGGACACTAAATTTTCACTTTGCTGGATATTGATTTTGTATTAATTTTGTATTAAATTTCCATTTAGCTAACGTTTTTCTTAGACATGTTAACTGCTGTTTAATTAATGTTTAATTGTTGATTTAGTTAACGTTTTTTAATCATTAATTTTTGTTAATTTTCACATTCTATCTCAAGTCTTCTTAAACGTTGCTTACTTATTGATTTCGTTTTTCACGTCGTTTATGTGAAATTTTTCACTTGCCACCGTTAGCTGCGCGACAGCTCGCTCTCTCCTTCTCTCTCTCTTTCTCTTGGGTTTCTCTGCGAGAGTTTTTGGGTGGTGAAGCCTGAGCTGGTTCCAAATTTCAATTTCATTCATGGGCATTTCAGCCCGCACCTGCGCAGCTGCGTTTCTGGTCAGCTGCTGACGTACCCTCAAGAATCACGTATTTACACGCAGATTATAACGTTTTGGCCACCGCACCAGTTGGTTACCAACATACAACTAGCTTTCGGGCCTACTTTTGCATATAGATAAGGAAATGCTTAGCTATCAATTGGGTACTGCATTGATTGGGTACAATTTATTTTATTTTTTTATTAAATAATTTAATATTTTTTTTTATTGAGTTTTGGGTAGGGAGTATTTTAAATAAGGTTAATTTAAAAATCCTTGTGAAAAAAAACAAAGAGAGTGGGCAAAATATTTTGTAACAAAAATTTAAGATAAAAAAAATTAAAATTTTAATTAATGTTAAAATTGATTTATTATTGGGTAAATAAATTAAAATTTAGATAATGTTTTTTTTATGTTGGTTTAATATATTTTTTTTTTAGTGTATTTTAAAATATATATTTTTATATTTGTATTTTGGTTTATGTTAAAATATATTATGATTTTTGTATTTAAATTAATTTAAATTTTTTTATGGAATGAAAATGTTTATTTAAATTATATTTTAAAAATTTATTAGAAGGTAAAATTTTGTTTACTATGTTAACAATTTTAAAACCTTTGGGTTATTATGTTGGTTATTCGGCTGCTGGTGTCAGAAACCATACTTTTTATCAGGGCTGCAAACCTCCTAAAAATCGGTAGGGGTTCACTCCGGGGTTCGAACCCTTAAATCTTTTTGGGTTCGGGTTCACGGAGCGGGTTCAGAAGCTCGATGAACCTAGGTTCAGGTTCGAACCGGGGTTCAGGCTTGTTTTGTTTTCGCTGACTCAAAAAAATGTATGTTAATTGGAAAAACCTTTAACATTTCGTACATATTTGGAAGTTCAGAGTCTTGATATTCGGAATAAAATATTTGAGCTCAGTAATAGTTACTTTAAGGGATATTTTACTTTAAAACCAAAGGGAAAATTTTGAACAAATTTTAAAAAAGTGACTAGAAAAGTTTACAAGCTTTTGCAACAGAGAAGATAGCAAACTTTCCATATGTTTATTTGGTCGCTAAACTGAAATCAAAAAACTTGGGAAAATGGATTTTGTAAAAAACTATCCACATTCCATATTAAAATCCAACAATTTGTATCTTATGAGCAAAATAAAAACTTTGTGTTTGGGTTTTCTGTAACGTCATTCAATTCAGCTAACATGAAAACAAATTACGTTAGAAAAGGTTACCTAATGTGGTTACACGATTCACATATGTAAACAAACCTCTCGTAACACACGTTTATGCAAATACATATATAGTAACCCTGACGTGCTGGGTGAAAACGGACAATTGATTTCAACTCAGCTACTAAAAAAAATCCTGTGCTATCAGACAAATCTCTCATATTCTTATTTTTAGAAAAGATTTTTCTTATTTAATGGGTTTTTTTTTTTTGTCAAACTTTTTATATTTCGAGAGTATCTAATCAATTGTTATTGATTTGTGTCTCTGTTGATAAGTATTGTATTTTCCTTTCTGTTTATTAGACAATTTTTCTAAATATCAGGGTAAATTGAAAAAAGGCGAGATCTTTAAATTCATGCAACATTCTTTTTTTAGTGTGCATTCAGATATGTTGAAAAATGGCAAAGTTAACAATTTAAGCATCTAGAAAAAATTTTATAATTTTTGAACCGAACCCATTTTTGACTAATTTTTGCTATGGTTCAGGTTCGAGCGGAAAAAAAATTAACCTGCTCCGGTTCGGGTTCGTTTCGGACTTCCCAAAAAATCTTTTGCGAGCTTTCGAGAATGAAACTTTCTCGGCTACAAACTGAGCGATGGGTGATTAATTTGCGGATCGTTTGCGAGTGTTTTCTCGATAGTTTTGCACGTTGATGTTTCCCGAAAGTATCGTTAGCGATATTTTTTACGAGGTTTGGTTCAGTGGGATATTCTTCATTGCATCCAATACAAATGTCTGCTTTGATTGATTTTCCGTTTTAAAAAATCGAATACTTTTAATATAATTATAATTGGTTTACAATAGTGCTTCCAGAGATTGAGCATGTCCGAGCCTAATTATGCCCTTTTTATAGACTTACAAACATTTGCATACAAGCAATACCAGTACATTTGTCCATCATGATATAAATATCCACAAAAACACTAATTCCCAGAATTCAAAATCATTTATACTTACATTTACCGTTGATGAGCTGCATTTCAGCCAAGCATATCCATTCTTTGTTTTTAAGTGCGCTCTTATATTTTTTGAGTTTCCACTGGTTCTTAAAGTTTATTGCACAGTTTGCTCTGTGTTTTCTGTGCATCGACTTTAACAAAATAACTTTTAAACATTTTGCTTTACATGTCCAGAGCACAAGAAGCAATCATTCGCAACAGTGCGACAGAAGACTAAAACAAAAATATCTGCAAAAAGTATCACCAAAAAATATTCGATTTCCGATATATCGCCTCGAAAAATTTTTTGCAATAATGATATTTGTTATTTTCGACAAAAATATCGATATTTCGATAATATTTTCGACAACCCTAATTTTAACCTTAACTTCTAAAAATAGCATACGATTTCAGAGCACGTGTTCACTCGTTATTTTTTTCTTGAGCGAGTGGCCTGTTTAAGTAGACTTTAAAATTTAAAAAAATATTATATAACAAAAAATGTCCAAAAAAAATTGAACGAGTTATGCATTTTAAGCGCAGTGGTATTATCTTTATTTTAAATAAAATATGTGTTTAATTTTCGTGGGCCTTTTGTTAACTTCATTTTAAGTTATGTGTTTTAATGTGCGTTAATGATTTTTCTTAGAATTTTATGTAAGATTTTAGTTGTGGCGGCCCTCTCGGACCCTCTTAATTCTTTTTCTTCCAAATGAGTCCATGTTTAAGGATGAAAAAGTGTCTAAGCTAGCTTCACCCAGGTGCACCCTAATAGGTAATTCTCAAGAATTTAGAAAATATGCAATATTTTAATTCACGCTAAAGATGTCATCGACCACGCACTGTTATCAATTGGGGGAACTATCTGAAAAAGCAGCTGAAGCAAAAAACAAGGATATTAAAAAATGTAGACTGTAGCAACAGACGAAAATATCCCGAATTGCAACCAATACAGATTTCATTCACGGAACTTACCTTGTAAACCAATAACCAATTTAATGAAAACTGTGTTTTTTAGTTCATAGAACAATAAACCTGCAGTATATTAGATTGGAAACATTCACAATATTTTATTATGTATTTGGGTACATTAAAAATTAATTTTAAAAAAAAATCGGAAAATTTCCTACAGTGCACTGTGGGCCAGGATTCTCATTTTTTGTCCAAAACTCTGGCATTTTTACACCAGCCTAGCTGGGAAGCTAAAATTTTCGACGAAATGATCTTAAAAGATTGAACTTAACGCACATAATTTTTAAAGCAACAAAAAAATTTATCCGATATAGATAATCTAAATCAAAGTCGAAAATATTTCAACTTTTCGTTTTTTAATTATAGAAAAAACACAAGTAATTGGATTTAACCCAATTCCTGCATAGAAGTATATATAAGTACCAGATAACTAAAAAAATTAATATATCTTGATATGTCCAATGGTTTATGAGATATTGAAACAAGCAGTTTTTGAACTTGACTGCCCACCCTGTCGAGAACTTTTAGTCAATCTGACTACCCTCACCGATTTTTCCACCTATTATACCTCCTCTTAAGATTCAATACTTGAAAAAAAACAAAATAAAAATAAAAATTTAATTAATTAAAAATCTAATTTTTTAACACATTACAATTTACCTCCAGTGCTTCTAAGAGTATGCTACACATTTTAACACATTCAAATTGGCTTAGTATGAAAATAGCAGAGGTCGCAATAAAATGGTCCCCCGTTTGCTCTCAGACAACAACGCGCTTGCGCGCGATCACATTTAATAAAAGGTCGGTAACCAACCGGCAACTACGCTCTCTGTCTCTCTTGGTTGTGAGAGGAGAGAAAAAAACATTTATTTTTAAATTTTTCTTGTCAGGGTCTTGCTCGGCCCTTTGCCAAAATTCACGCATTCAATATTGTATGCATCGTTGTGTAAGCATACAACAACAAAAAATATCAATGTGTGCGAAAAACTATATGCCTTCTCTCTTTCTCTCGCTGACTCGCTCTCTGTTTATGCTTAACTCTGGCGCTCTCTTGAGTCTGCAACCGAATGAAACAACCTTTTTAAAGTTCGGTCTTCGTGAAGACCGCATTTGATGAGCGATTGACTGAATTGGGCCTGGCATAAGGTTGCTCTCAGACCGATCGGTGCTGTTTGTTCAACCACGGCCACCGAGCAGTGAGCGAAATCGCTGCTTAAAATCGGTTGAGGGAAGACCGGGCCCGTTTTGTTTTTGTTTTTTTGGTCAGTGACGTGAGCAGAGCGAACTGAACATTGGGTTGAGAGTTATTTGCGAGCTATGGAAAATAGTTTACCTCAGAGTCCATGTGTTTTTTCAGTTGTGAAAAAGCATACTTCTAGGCTGACTTTTATCAGAACATTCTTGATTTCAAATGGGAATATGGTTTTAAATGCGATAATTTAAAAATTCAAAAGCCAAACCGCGCATCAGCGCATACCTACAGCTATTGTACATTATTCAAAGAAAATAATAAGCAATATTGCAGGGATATTAAGAGGTACCTTTGGGTACTGTTAACACAAAGAGGCCAATGTAAAAAAAGGCACAAAATTTTAGATATTTTCAATTTTATGTAAACGCTTTCGAATGGAATCTTCTTAATAATTTTTTATGGCAATCTAGTGCGAAGTCGAAAATAAGAAATCAAATTGCGGAAGCTGTTGCTTTTACAACTTTGACTTTTTTTTTTTTTTTTTGCAGGAATTTTAAGAAAAATCAACTTTGAACGGCTGGCATTCAAAAACTATTCTGTAAAACGGTTCCAAATTTTGCCAGAAAATAGCTATATGTATTCAAAATCATTTGCCGACCTTCGGTTTATTTTATTTTTTATTAAAAAAAAAAATTTATATTTTTTAAAATAATTTTTTGTTTGTTTATTTTTTTGTTTAAAAATACATATTTTTTTATAATATTATATTTTATTTATAAAATTTAAATTTTCTTACTTTTGGAAGAATTTTGTCTCGCGTATCAAGCGCAACCACTGTGTAATGGTCCGAAGCAGAATCCTGAAGAAAAAACTTTCATTTAACGGAATCGGCATCCGCCAGCATATTCAATTGTTGTTTGCCGATTGCTTAATCTTTTGGATTCATTTGTCGGAACCAGCCGGATCGGATGACTATAGCATATAGCTGTCATACGAACGATCGGTTGAAAAAAGTAGTTTTAGCGAGAAAAACTTTTTTGATTTCAATGCCATTGCATCCAAACTTGGTATTGATCAGTTTCCACAGCGCAATTCAAAAAATAATTTTTGCACATTTATATCATCAATTCCTTCGCCCCAGAAATATTATTGAAATTTTCGAAAAAAAAATTTTGAACTATCAACTGAAAACTCAATTCTATGTTAATGATTAATTTGAATAATTGTATTAAAATTCCACTACATCGTAAGTTGCTAATCAATAGTGACAAAAAAGATGTAAAATTAAAATTCTTGAATTGTATAATCTAATGTATAAAGGGCATACAGAACCGAACCGATTAGGTAAGCCCCAAAAACTAAGCAATGAACCGAACCGTCAGTTCAAAAACTATGTGAGCCACTGATCCGAATCAGTCTTTATTTGCGAGCGGTTTGCATAAATGGTATTATTATTATAGAAAAAGCTCACTATGGCTCCGTAAAAGAATCCGCGGAAACCGTGATTATGCTATAATTACGATATTTTATTCTCAACTAAAATCATATATTTTAATTATTTAAATTCGAGGATGTAGTATAAACATAGTTGAATTAACAACCGTGGATAAATGAGGCCTGCTTTTCAATCATAGTTTTTTCAACTATATTTACTTCGATAACACTAGGCAACAAGGTGCAGTATATGGAACGATTGGTGTTGATGCTAAATGATGATTTTGCAAAAAAAAAAATGTCTTTTTACCCACCTCCGAGGATATGTGTGGTTGTCGTAAGAGCATTTTGATTAAAATAAGCCTTGTAGATTCTTGAAGGGTGTTCAATTTGTGAATAATCTACATCAGAACAAGTGAGAAAATCGGTCAAGCCCGACTATATTTATACTCTGTACCTAGAGTAAGAGCTTAATGCAGTGCTGCTGCTGCGCTCATATCTAAGTTTCTCTCTCCCCCTCTCTCTCTCTCTTTCTCTCTCTCTCTCTCTCCTTCTCCTCTCTCTTCTTTCTAAGATTGTGCGTTGGTTGTGAAAGGGTGGGAGGGGGTGGCGGAGGCTAATTCACTTATTTGATCATAACTTGAGAACCTCTCATCCGATCTTTATCATTTCTTCGGCAAATATGATATGAGATATGACGTTTTTTCCAAATTGTGGGGGCGGAAGGGGGCGTGGCAAAAATGGAAAATAAACTTGATCTGCCTGCAAGTATAAGAAGCAATCGTCCCATACATGTCAAACCTCTATCTCTTACCATCTCTGAGATCTGCTTGTTCATACGGACGGACAGACGGACGTACAGACGGACGGACAGACGGACATGGTTATATCGACTCGGCTGTTGATGCTGATCAAGAATATATATACTTTATAGGGTCGGAAATGATTTCTTCTCCCTGTTACATACTTTTGCACAAACTTAATATACTCTGTACCGAAGGTATATAGAGCCATGTCCGTCTGTCCGTATAAATAACCCTCTGCCGCAGCAGAGCTGTGTGGAAGGGACAATATATTTCTTATAAATGCTACTAATTCCTTAAACACTTCAATATTAATCCCGTTTTTTACCTTTGCCAGTTCTTCCCAAAATAAAGTAATCTCCTTGGATGTACTTTCATCTGGATCCGATTCATATAAATACTCAAAGTTTTCAATTAGTGCCATTGTATCAGTTTCTTCGCTAGTAATTACGTTGGCTGGTGTGATCATAATGAGAGATTTAATATCCTCTCGGCCAAAAGGCTCCAAGTAAAATTAGCGTACCGTTTCCTTTACTTTTAAGTTGTGGATTACCTTTATCTATATATTGTTGGGCTTTAAGACCAACAACAATTTTGTCAACGGGCAATTAGTAAGAATTTAAGTCGCTAACATGAAAGCAACTAAGTTCAATGTTCTTTAAAAATATGTTCTGCAGGTAAATTAGATGCTGAATAATGTTCCAACTTTTTTCGCTTAAGCCAATTATGAGCAAAAAGAGCCAAAAAGAGTCAATTCCAATAAAAAAGTGTCAGTGCACGAACAGGAGAAAAATACCCCAGTTTTGGTGCAAAAAACACCAAGTGTGGCAACCGTGGTAGGAGCATAGCTTGCTGGTCGGGCAAATAAAATTCCTCCACGGTTTCGAAGTCATTATCTTTTTTTGGCAATTTTGCTAGATTTTGTTATTTTCTTTCAAAGTTGAAATAGCCATTTCAGAATGTCAGTACGTCCGTTTAATTTAATATTTAAACAGGCTGGGCTAACATAGATCTAATGTTTTTTTTTTTTCATTTTAAAATTTTGTATTGTTTTTTGTAATTCTTAACTGATTTTATGCGACCGCCCGAAGATATGCCACACTTTTTCATATAACAATTCTGATTTGATTCGTTTGCCCAAATCTAACTCTTTGTTATTTGCAACGAATGAATGTACAATGACTTAATACCTTTTTATTATATTCAATTTATAAACAATTTTTATATACTTTAATTGTTTTTAATAAGTTCAATTTTCAATTAACCATTCAAAAAAGGCGCTAGTTATCTCAGGGCTACCTCGTTTTGCTATTAGTAATCGATTAGTTATCGATAGCCTGTCTAATCGAATTTGTTAGTGGGCCGTGTAGCTGTTTTTGTTGTTGTCGTTTTGTACTTTGTTATTTTTTATGTTTTCCCCTTAAAAATGGCCACGAAACTAAATGTGAACATACGAACGCTGCTGGCCAACTCTGAGGATTTGGCCAAAAGTGAGGACAACTTTTGGCGCTTGCAGAAATTCATTAAATCGCTGGATACCATGGTGGCCGAACTGGAGGCCATGGACGATGACCCAGCAAAGATAGCTGGCTACACACAGCGATTGAATGCTCTTAAGCTGGCCACTGGCTACACGGAAAAGACCACAGCAACAGCGGGCAAACCCAAAAGCGGAGAGGCGCAAGAGAATGCCCTAAAAGAGATGCGACAATTGCAAAACACCAAACAATACAATGAGCTGCGCCAGGAACTGCTGCAGGGTGAGAGAGAGAGCCATTTGCCAGAGTATAAGAAATTAATTGATGCTTTTCCTCTCCCCATGTTAGATGCGGATACTCTACGACGACGACGTGGCCCGGAAGAGGCCGGCTCCAGTCCCAATGTGTCTGCCACGGGCGACAATCTGAACGAGGCTGTCAAGTATTATAACAATGCTCAGGAGAAGATTACCGAGCACATGCTCTCACTGACACGTAATCTCAAAGAGCAAACCAAAACTGCCAATCGGATTATTAGAAAGGACACCGAAGTGGTAAGCCGTTCCACCGGAATGGCGGATCGTAATATCAATTCGTTGGGCAAAGAGGCGGAGAAATTGGAGCAACATTCACGAAAAGCCTACAAATGTTGGCTCTGGCTGATGATTGTCTTTGTGATAGTTACATTTCTAGGTGAGTCATGATGATATGAGGGGATAATCCCAGAGATGTCTAAAGCTTTTCTTTTTGCAGGCATGGTATTGTTTATGAAGATCATGAAGAAGAAGAAGACGTATAAAGAAACCAAAACAAAAAGCTCTCTCCCTCGCTCTTCTCTAAAGCGGAGTTCAAAAGGTTATCCCGTGAAACAGAGGCGTGGGCAAAGCAAATTAAATTGGTTTTGGGAAGGGTTTGAAAATAAAATTATTTAGCAAAAAATTTGAAATCTTGCAAAGTCTTATACTCGGAACGGTGTTTAAATGGTGACCAAAGAGAATTTAGGTTTTAAAACTATCAAATTTTATTTATTAAATAACTTTTACAACACTTTCCGCTCACTAATTTGTTCAAAGAATGTTTTAAAAATTGAAATTTCAAAGATTTTCTTTTAAATAAGTTCTATAAATGAGTGTAAAATTGTTTCCTTGTCAATAGTTGCAGATAACTATTCTAAATCCGCATTAAATTATAAAAAAAATGTGTAAATAATGCCAAATCTTTAGAAATTAAACACAAAATTTTAGGTCAAGTCGAAACCCAAAGTAATCTGGGATTTACAATACCTTGGGGCGTGAGTTATTCGATGGATCTACAGTCAAGCTAACCCTAAGTCGTTACGGAGCTCAAATACAACCTCACAAATAACTTCCAAATGTAGCTTTAAAATAATCGACTTTTTGATGTCTATAAGAAGACTTTCTGGTTTTATAGCGAGACGCATGACACAGTAAAAACTGAATATAGTAGAAAATACCATTTAAAGGCGTTGCCAAGAATCATTCTGGATGAGCGAGTACCACTAGATAAGGGTTCCTGAAGGAGAAAAGACAAAAAAATGTGACCTCTCTCTCACTGACACTCAATCATGCATGACTTCTGCAAGCATTTGGTGTGAATTGCCGAATGTGTTTGGTCCCCAGAGGCTAAGGCTATGGAACACTGCACTAGAATCTCATTTTAAGCGGGAATTTGAGGACTCTAAGTCCAAGTTACCATCAACTGTTTGATATAAAGATGGATCCTAATACTTTACCTAATGGGAGAGTAAAGAACACTTCTTCTTGGAGTGCCAATCTAGGAAAAGGAATGCAATCGAATAAAATAGAATTCATAAAGAAATTTCAATCAAAAAATAAAGAAAATTCAGTTCTAGATTAATCCGATGCCGACATAAGTCTTATCCATCCCGTTCCGATTTTCAATTCATTTCGGATTTTTACCCCACCCAAACCATGCCAATCTCGTCCATTTTCGGAACCCACATATTCAATTTAAACACGACCTCCGATACTTACCCACGTTCCGATTTTCAGTTCAGTCTGTACTCTTTCCGACCCCAAACCATTACTATCCCGTCCCTTTTCAGAAACCAAATATTTAATTCAATCACAACCCAATACTTACCCGTTTGCTGCTGATTTTTATTTGAGTCACGTTCCAATCTTAACGTATGTTTTTGACTTTGTCGTATTGGGACCCAAACATGAAATTCAACCATGACCCTATCCTTATCCAAGTGACGACTTCTTCTGGCGTCACATCTGGTAAACGCAGCGGCCAGTCAAATACACAATTTTTTTAAATCAAACGGTCATGGAACGATGACCTAAAAGAATCGATAGTAGCGCGGCTTGTGTGTTATGGAGCGCCATCTTGTTGAAACCATACGCTTTAGACGAACAATTGGCATCAAAAAAATTGGATATCATATTACGATAACGCCTCTGATTAACGGATACCGTTTGACCATCTTAATCTTCGAAAAATTACGGCCCTAATATAATTTTTATTAAAAAACGCGACAGAATTCCCTGTTCTAGCATACCGATAGATTTTAGCAATGGACACCATTAGACAATAATGGCCAAAAATCTAGAGCAAAACCCCAATTCCCAGACAACTTTTCATGGACATAGTAAATTTTGTATTTTGGAGAGTAGATATTTTAAATTTGAGGACAAAATATACACTCAGCTGAAAGGAATGCCCATGGGATCCACAGCTTCACCCATAATAGCAGATATTATCATTGAGGAACTTTTAGAGAGCACTGTCAGGAAACTAAAGCATTAACTCAGAGTACTTACAAAATACGTTGATGACGTCTTTGCTATAGTGAGGAGGATGAAGAGCAACCTCTGGAGACGCTAAATAGCTATCACAGAAACATTAAATTCACATTGGAACTAGAAGAAGATGGAAAATTACCTTATTTAGACACCACAATAAATAGACACGGCAACATTTTAAAAACTAAGTGGTACATGAAACCAACAGAATCAGGAGGGATTATCAACTTCAATTCAAAACATCCAAGAAGCATGATAATGAATACGGCACTTGGGTATATCAGACCGCCATAGAATCGAGATAAAAGTTATTTATAATTGACTCATTGTTTAAAGACACAAAAACGCGAATAATAATAGAAAAATACTGGAACCTAAGAAATACCGATCACTCACATACGTACCTAAACTATCAGAGCGATAAACGCTACGATCAAATAAACCTTAAACACGATGAAAGGATTTTTCAACAGGACAAAATCAAAATAAACAAAGCGGATTCACGAATGTCATCTACAATATACCACGCGAAGGATCTAAAGACGGTAATTGTAACAGAGTCTACATAGGAAAGACAAAATCCAAGTTAAAAACCCGAATAGCCCAACATAAATCTGACTGCAAGTTACGACATCAAACTCGCATACAAAAAACTGCACTGGCAGCACATTGCGTAGAAAGCGGCCCCTCGCCAAATTTTGAGGCAGCGACAATACTACAACAAGAGCAGCACTACAACAAACGCTTCACATTCGAAATGTTACAAATCTTAAGCGTTTCAACCGACAGGAGACTCAATTTTAAGACTGATACTGAGAACTGCGCGCACTTGTACAGACACTTACTCACTGACAATTAGGTTGGAGACTCCACGTCACACGGTGCAGACGTGAAAAATTGTACGTAAACTGTTTTTTTTTTGTGAATTTTGTTAAAGGATTGAATGTTAATATTGGTGTATAAAATTTTTGTAGTTTTGCCCTGAAGACGGATGCGGAAGAGCAACACGAAATATCGGAGAAAAAAGAAAGATAAATCGTTTTCCCTATCAACCTGACCTCGAGCCGAAGACAATACATCTACAATTAGAAAGGTCGCCAAATCTAAAATCTAAAAAAGTTTTGAAAATTGAACCCGATTATTCCAACGAAAAACTATAGAATATACTCTTCGACCGCGAAAATAATTTCAAGTTAACAATATTAGCAAAGAATCGTATTGGACAGTTTTTAGCTTCCTATGTTTCGAACAAAAATGTATTTCGCTAAAACAAGTTAAAAATATTTTTTAAATTCTTAAAAATAAATTTCCACTAAATATTTCTAACTTTAATTTGATTTTTAGTACTTTAATCCTCTTAAAAGATTACATCAACAGTTTTTGCTACAGCGCTCCGCTGAATTATGGCGCGATTTTTGGCCTTTTCGCCCCACTGTGTGACGCTTCAAACGCGCTATGTAATTAGTCGGTCTGGAATCGCTGTCAAAAGTTATAGTGCTGCCAAATGGGTCCTTAAAAATATGATCAACCGTGTATGTATTCACATATTGCCTGCTTATTTATCTTTCGCCGCATTGTTGCTTATGCCCATTTCTCTTGTGCCCACAAAAGAAAAAGTGAACGAACGGAGACAAAGCAGCTAACCAAAATATTTATCTTCCTCATATTTTCCTATATTTTATATCACACTGACAATATGTTTACAAAAACGTAACGTTTTCAAGTACCCTCTTTCTCTGGATGAAGCCCTAAACATGCTTATGCATGAATGGTTCTGGCACGCCGTCATCTTGACCTTTGCTTGCTCGGTAACTTGACAGTTGAATGAAGGAGAGGAATGACAAATTTTCATTCACTTTTTGATTCTTGATAAGCTTGCTTGTGGACACTACTGTTACCCAAACATTTTTTAAGTACGCAATGCGTCAATCAAAAACAAGTATTTTCCAGGAATAGTTTTCTTACTTGGAAAAAAACATAAGCTTATGTGTTATAGAAATAAAGGACAAGCAATGTGGTAAAGAAATTAAAGTTAGAGCAGTAAAGATGTGGAAAGTTTTGTTTGTGAAATAAAGTGTAACCGAAACTGTAACCTCTTAACAAGTTTAATGAATTGATAAGGACTGCTAAGAGCTCTTATTACTCGTCAAAATTTGAAAGTGCAAAAACTACTACACAGAAATTAGAACTTTGAAATTAGAAAGCAAAAAAGTAGTAGCAGAATTGACGCTTATCAATAATCTAAACTGTAAATTTGTGCAATCTGGAGTTCCTGAAGCGACTAGTACATCTAATCCTCATCTTTTCTTACCGTTTTAATAAAAAATAAAATTAATAAAAATTTAAAAAAATAAAAGAAATATTATAATATAATATAATAAAAAAAAAATTTAAAAAAAAAACTTGGTTGCAAAATTTTTTTAATTTCACTGACACTGCCAATAAACTAATAAAATCATATTTATCGGATAGAAGTCAGGCAGTGGCTACTGAGTAATACCTTATTGTTGTACTATAGTAGTCTACTCCGTAATGTCCACATGGCTCAGGCGTTGGGCCCACTTCTGTATTTCTTTGATATGTAAATGACCTCCCAATAGGTTTTTCAGACGCAGAATTTTTTTACCGACGAACCTCAGAATTTTTTAATCGCAAAGACATACTTGATACCGGCACTGTGCTATGGGCTTGAAATATTTGGAAACTGTGATGCTGCCTCCCAAAGAAGACTTAATGTTACATTTAATAATATAGCTAAATATGTATACAATAAAAGACGAACTGACCATATTACACTCCTTTCTAGTCAAATGTAGGGTTTTGACAATATACAGATAACTAATTTTCCTGCAAAAGATTATATATACCAGAGAACCATCATGACAAGATTAGATTTGCCGCATCGAGAAGAACCATGAACTTAATAGAACTTAATAGCAGTACGAATTCATAAGCTTGCCAGTTCGCAGCCGGAGCAAATCCGAATTAGATTCGAAAATCGAAACTTGACATCCACACGGTTACCAACGTGAGTAACCCTTATCATAGAAATTTAATTGAATATTTGGGGGGTTTCATGACTATGACATGGATAGAGGATCGAGTCCAGTAAAATGATTAACCAAATATTTCCAACCTACACAACGAATTTAAAATTCTCAGCTTACGTAATTTTAAAGATAAGGCTCTAAATCGCCTTCAAACAGGGTCAATATGGTTTTAAAACGGGGAAACTAAATAACACTCTTTTTCCAACGTAAAATTTTAATAAAGTTCAAATTAGCTTAAACTTGAATATTTCTGTACGACAATATGATAGAGTAGGTGGAAAGGATGGAATAAACGTGGTAAAGATCAGGTCGTCAGGCATTTAATATTTCAGTTGAGTAACGGGAAAGCATAGACATGTATAGCAATCGGAATCGGCTACGAATAAAATCTAAAATCGAAATAAGATTGAATATTTGGGATCCGACATGGGACCAGCAGTATCTGGATTAAGATGAAAATTAGAATGAAATTAACGGTGAATAGGGTCGGAATTTCACGGAATATAGGCATTTACCTATGGAATCGTATGAGCAATGTAAACAAAGTAGGCCTTTTTCTCTCACTCTCTCTTGACAACTTGTTTAATTCCAGTCTGTAAGCAACAGTTTTCACTAGCTTCGTAGGCTTTGTATTAAAATATATTACCTCTCGCTCTCGCTCTCTTTGTCACAAATATAAGGAGTTGTGAGAGATCGAGTGTCCTACCTTGTTTAGTATACCTTGCGTACGAGGTAGACATGAATCGGAACACTTTCGGACTGAATTGAAAAATGGGAAGGGGACAAAATTAAAGTAGGTGGGAATAGGATAGGGATTGAATTGAGTATTTTGGTTCCGAATGGAAAATATAAAAGGCTACAAATTTAAAAGTGTTAAGCACTTAAAGTAGATGGTTTCGGTTACGATTTTGATCTCTGTCCCAAATACGAACCATGTTTATCCAAACATTCAATTCAATTCTATTCCGAATCCGCAGATTTTTTTTCTTTTTCCACATTTCTCTTTAAATTCTGAAATATTCCACACAAATTATATTCTTCTTAAATAAAAAAGCCTTCTCGGATTACTTATAGACCAGGCTAATAGATTACATTCCGAGTTTTTGAGGAAAACAGTTGTTTGAAAGTTATAATTCTCTATTCGTTTGGTCCGCCAATTCCTGAAACAAATAAGATCTTGCATCATTTAAAATTTCAAAATCCAACCAAAGTGGGAAACCTCACTAAATGAAATTTCTTTGAACTTTTGCAATCATTTTAATAACTGGCTCAAGCCCCCTTCCAGCGCTCCCTCCTATCGCACTCCACTGCGTCCCTTCAAATGCTGCAAACTACAAAAAACAAGATTAAGATTAAGTTGAAAGACCGCTAAACGATTTATTTATAATTTATGTACAAGTTGAGCATTTTAAAAGTTTAACAACAATTTCAATTATTCCGCTGGTATCAGCTCGGTGATGCCATTCTTGGTGATCAACTGTAACAACGAACCATTTTTGGGTCTATCCTCGGCCTTGGTCCATTTCTCAAATAGCTGTGCCACCTCGCTCAAGGGTGTCCAAGTGCCAAAATCAGCTTTGGGCATCCATTTGCGATTCATGGGTGTGTCCAGGGTCACCGGGAGAATGGACAACACCAGCGAATCACGGGGTAAACCCGAATTTTCACCAGCCAGCGAACGTGTGAGTTGATGTACCGCCGCCTTGGCCATGCCATAACCCATCATGCCGGGTGTACCCTCCAAAGCAGGCTTGGCTCCAGTCAGGGCCAAGAAACCGCCATCCTTTAAATGCTGAGCAGCCACCGCAGCGGATATGCTCGAAGTCCACACGCTTTGCTTCCACATGAGATCAGCGTTCTTGGCCAAATCCTTGAGGGCATTGCCACCAGCCCAACCGCCGGCCACACAAATGACCGCATCCAGCTTCTGGCCATTTAGAGATTCAGCCACTTTGCCCACCACCGCCGCCTCCTGTTCCGGCCAGCCAGCATCGCGTGGCACCACAATGCTCACATCGGCCTTGTCGTTTTCACTCAAGTCAATGCTGCCAACCCACTTGGTGGAAAACAATGGAAAATCAATTAGCAAAAACCAAAGTGAAAGGAGGTTTCACGCTCTACTCACATAATTGTGGGCTTTGAAGTGATCGACACATGCCGAGCCCAAAGCTCCTTTGCCACCATAGATAACTACACGACCTGCGGACATATTGATGATGCGTGCTGCCAGGTTTACGGTTTAATTCAAACTGAATCCAAATCCAAATGCGAACTTTAAGCTGACGGCGATGACTCAAAACCAGCGAGAGCTTTTAACGAAGGGGTTTTTGGCCGCCGCACACTTGCCGCAGACCTGTTCTACCGGTAAATGGAATTTATACGAATTAGCAATAAGTAATTTGTTGATCTGATTCAAAAACAGCAACAATCAACAAGTGAAAATAAAATCAATAATTTTTTGGAACCAGGGCTGCAAGGCTACTCAATGTTTTTTTATGTGTTTGAATGTGAACCAAAACGGTAGTTTGAACTAGTTCACAATCTTTTGAATTAGAGTTGAAAAAAATTTAAAATTTTTGTTTTATGGCAAAAAGCTAAATAATATTAATTTTTGCAGCCTTAGGGTTAATTGTTTGTTGAAGTGAACTGGAAAAAAACATTTTGGTCTGATTAATTTAAAGAGTTGCTCTCACTATTTGAGTTCGTACAAAAGCGATGGAAAAATTATGGAAATTTAAATTCATATGGTGTAAATCATACGTTTAGTTAAAAGATCTACCAATTGTCGTAAAGTAGAATACGCAACCGATTAAAATTAATCTGGTAGCAAAAACACTGTGCGGAGAGGACATTCACCAGACTTCTCAGCTGTGAGCATATCGAAACGTAATTTTCTCGAAATTTATTTTTGAATGCAAATATATTCTACAATTAAATTTACATCTATACATCAAATAAAATAAATTAATTTGAAAAATATTTAACAAAGTTATCGCATCTTTTAAAAACCAATAAAACAATATTCAGGCCTGTTCTCGTTTTCGATTTCATTAAATTATGCCGAATCACATTTGTTAAATGTTCTCGCCTCCAAAAACCGACTGTGTTATTCGAAAATTAATGATAAAATCCCAATTTAAAAAATTTGAACGAATTGTGCAATCTGTTCTTAGAAATCAGAAGTCTTACCAATTCCGATTAATCGGATTCGGAAACGAAACACAGGCCACACACAAGGAAAAGAGGAGAATTTCACTTACTTAAATCGTTACCCATAGAAATGGTTTCAGAGAACTTGCTCAATATTTAACAACATGTCAATTCTTCATATTTCCCACCGCAATGGAAAACAGCAAAGCTCATTGTTATTCCAAAGAAAGACAATGATAAAAACAATATAAATAATTTGCGTCCTATAAGCATGTTGCCCCACTTTAGCAATATATGAATTATCATCGTTTCAATATAAGCGGCCGTTGAATCCATTAACGTTTAAAGCGAAAAACAGTTTGGATTTAAGCAAGAGCATTCAACAACAATGCAATAAACCTTCTATGTCTGAATTAATTGGGCTTGGAATAAAAAAATGCAACGTAAGCGTGTTTTGTAGATCTAGAAAAGGCATTTGACACGCTCTGGACAAAAGGACTACTGGTTAAACTAATTAGGTACAAGTTTCACTAAATCTTCTTATATTAATCAATAATATGATATTTTATAGGAAATTTAAAGTCCAAAACAATAACCAAGTAGGAGTCTTATTCAACGAGAAAGCCAAAGCTAACTGATCTATGCCGAAGTTTGATACACTGAAATAGCTTGTCTCAATGGTTAGCGACTTCGACCAAACTTCACAGATCAACCCAAGCATTACATATTACCCATGACCGTGTTGAGCAGTTATGTGAGCAAAACAGTTTTCTCTCTAAAATCCATTTTCTATTAGTATTGTATGGCAGCTACAAGTAGTTATCGATCCGGTCGGTTCCGACATATTAGCAGTGCAGTAAAAGAAAGACTCTGTGCAAAGTTTCAGCTCGATAATGTCAAAAACTGAGGGACTGGATTCGCGTAGAAACAGATAGACGGACAGACGGATGGACTAAGCAATCAACAACAATCGCTTTTTGATCAAGAATATATGCCACTTTATGTGGTCGGAGATGATTCCTTCTCATCCTTCGCACACTTCTGGGCAAAAATTATATTACTTTTCAATTGTTTAAAAATTCAATTTTTGCTCAAAAATGCAAATTTCATTTTTACCACCTGAACTCCTAAAATCAAAAAGCTATTTTTATTTTCCCATTAGAATCGCACTTTTGAAGGCAATAGAGTGTACTGGAAAGTATCGTGTCACACGTACCGATGATGGATTGTAAGTGTCGGTAGAAGAACTAACAGTCCAAATTTGAGTTCCCAAAAAAAACTTGGTACTACTGTCACAGTCACTTTATGAAGTTAGCGATAAGCCAGACAAAAATTATTATCAAGAAGACATGAACAAAGTTAGACTATTGGAAATTTATTTTTGAATTATCACGAAAATACCATTTTTGCACTAAATTGCTCACGCTTTCCTGTGTTTGTTCTGGAATTTTGATAATCATTATCTGGTTTCGTGAAAGTGCGATTAATTACAGTGAAAAACAAAAATCTCCCCTTGTTTTCTCTTTTTCCAGGCGTTAAATATTCTCGCATTTTCGGCAAATCGATTTTTAAAAATGTACTTTCAGTTATTATGTTCAAACTCTTCATGATTTAAATACAATGTGTTACACCAATTACTTAAGTTCGTTACCACTTTTCAATTCATATCTTGCTTGACTCTATCTGACAATTAAGAGTGAGATATGGCTTTAATCGTAAGAGCATCCACCAAAAAAACAAGAAAGAAAATCATGACTAGGCTTCTAGTATATATGAAAAGTACGAAATCAATTTTTGAAATCACCATTCAAACTACACTAAAATTTATTCAATAAATATGGGTCTTTTGGCTACAAGCTAGTGTAGTGTATCGAGAGAAACAGATCTCTTTCTCAGGAAAAAATCAAATATCTCGAGACATATCTTGATAGATTCTTTACTTTGACCATCATATCAATAACTAACAGAAAAGAATATAAAAGGGCCTTTTTACTTACAAAGAATGATCAGCTCACGATTGGTGAATAGTAGAGTAAGAAATAATTATGTATCATTCACTTATTAGA
>JAEIFU010002980.1:0-34761 GCA_018904235.1 Lordiphosa stackelbergi
AGTCTTTGCAGTATTTTTATGAATTTTCAATTGTTCTACGAATTGGTTATAATAATGCGATTTCAGTCAAATATGCGCCGTTTTGTTCGATGACAAGGCTACAACGAGATGCCAACTTCATAATGCCCCTCTTATAGAAGCTCTCGCTTCCCTATTGTAAAAAACTCCGAGAGCCAATTTTCACAGGACTCTCTTGTGGCCAACTTCCGACAACCAAGCTCGTTCGCCATGGACAAAAAATAGGTGGTAATCACTTGGTGAGATCCGGACTATACGGTGGATGCAAAAGAACCTCCCATCAAGGCTCCCGGAGCTTCTGGCGCGTCCTAAAGATGTGTGTGGCCCTGGCGTTGTTCCTGATGGAAGACAATTCGGCCTCTGTTGATCCAAAGATGGCCTCTTCTGCATGAGTGCACCATTCAAGCGCTCCAGTTGTTGGCAGGGTCCAGGTGACCGTTTGGCCCATGGGAGCAGCTCATAGGTGGATGATTCCCTGCCAATCCCACCAAACACACAGAAGAACCGTCAATCCAGGCTTGGTCACCGTCTGGGCAGCTTCACCGCTTTTTGACCACGACCGTTTGCGCTTCACGTTGTCGTAGTGACCCACTTTTCATCGCCAGTGCCATCCGCTTCCCAAACGGGTGGATTTTGTTGCGATTCAGAAGCGGTCGCATGCATCCATACGGGCAAAAATGTTTTTGCGTCAAGTCGTGTGGCACCCATTCATCGAGCTTCTTTTTGAATCAGCTTCTTCAAATGGTTTATAACAGTATGATGACTCATGCCCAGCTCTTGGCCAGTGCTACGGCTGCTACTATGCCGATCCTTTTCGATCAATTCAGCGATTTTATCGCAATTTTCGACATGATCCTTCCGGACCGTGGCGTATTTTCGATCACCTCTGCAACAGAACGAAAAACGTTGAAACCATCGTTGTGCGGTGGAAATGGAAATATCGGGTCCATAAACTGCACAAATTTTATTGGCAACATGAGATGCATTTTTGCCTTTATTGTAGTAGGCCTGTAAATATGCCGTATTTTCTCTTTATTTTGCTCCATGTTTGCGACGCTATAACTCCACGAACGTCTAAAAACAAACAAGCAATAAATCAAACACGTATTTTCTTTTGATAGTTCATAATTTTGAAACTTTTTTTGTCGAATTTTTTTTCTACCAATAATTTTCGACAACCATTTTATTTTGTAAGCGTTTAGTGCTCAGGAAAGCCTTGATTGATGTCATTAAAGTAGAGGTCATATAAGCACACATGCTTAATTTAGCGTTGCGTGCGTGTGAATGTTGTTGCAAAAGAGAGCAATATAAGCTCATATACTGTTGGTGTGTCGACGTCGCTGCCGCAGAGGGCTCTTGTATACACAAAAGATAGAAACATAGCAGCCTCTGCATTAAACGGTTTTGTGAAAATATTAAACTATTTGTATTGTCCTTTACCGGTATACAAAAAACTAGATGGAGTAGTCAAATGAAAGGCGATTCTCAGACGTACATATGCATATTTATAATTGTTTATATAGTATATACCTAGTATCAACTGACGGATTTAAATAATCCATTGTTCTATAACACTTACCGTTTTTACTATTGTAAAGCCAGCAAAAATAGGTAATCACACTATTGTCAATCTTTAATCTTTACTACAGCATAGGTTTCGGTTCTGAGTTTTAATCGATTTTTTCGGTATACGGTTCCGGTTCCGCTTTCGGTTTGATTCCCTGATTTTAACATTCTTCATAAAACATATAACACAATCAAACAATTTCAATTAAACATCAAATTAACTCATATCTAGAAAATTGAACATTTTTTTTGAGAAATGCAGCCCCGACTCGGAGGATATCTTGGACACAAAGCTCACTAGATTTCTAATTAAGAAAATAAAATCTCTTGAAGTTCTATTTTACCGACGGATTTTTCGAGAGATTTTCAAACCAACCGTTGGCGAAATCTGTAGAGATTTCTGTGTCCCCCCCGTAAATATAAGTATATCCAGCATCCTTCGCCATATTTAAGGGAAACCTTGTAAAATGTTCTCGAAACTGAAATATATTGTAACCACAACTAATATACCCTTAGACAGGGTATGCACATATCAACATTAATTCAAGCAACATATGTCAACTTGTCTGTCTTAAGATGCGCTTTTCCCTGATAAAGAAATTCGCATCCAAAAGTCCTACAATCAGCCCTCTTTGTTGATTTTATAGCCTTGTCTCCTCCGCTTCTCAACACACAACAGTTTTCATGGAGCAACGTTTTGTTTGACTAACTCGTAGTTGTTGTTGTTATTGTTGTTGTCGGTGAATGTTATGCAATCTGTACTTAGGTTTATTTTGCACTGTTTTGTTACGTTTTTCAATGCTTTTGCTGCAAAATAAAATGCTGTCTTTTTATTTAAAAGCACTTATTCATGCATACGAGCGACGAGTGTAGACGACGAACTTTTTGTTCATATTAAAAACAAAAAACCCAAAACAAAAATAAAAATGAGAAAAATAACCAAATGCGAGAGAGAAAACCCCAGAACCAGACATCAATAACTAGACATCGGATTTTAGGTGAAAACATATTTTTATTGTGCGGTCCAAAAAAATTTCTGATTGCATACAAATTTGTTTCATGAAAAGTAGAATAATTTAAATCCTCATGCGTTTTGCATATTTGACATATTTGCATATCTTCGACCTAAAAGCATATTTGAGAATATGCTAACATATTTTAACCTATTTCGACCTATTTTGGAATATGTCATATGCTTTTACATATTTAGAGAAAAAAATATATGCTACCAAGTAGGCGTCTGCACATAAAAATATGCCTTTTATTCGTGGTTAAAAACGAAAGTAACGAACATAGCAAGTACGGTAAATGCTTCGTAGCGCACCGACCGAAAGAAAAGAAGGTCCCAATTTTTTGTGTTCACCACGCGGGCGAGCAAAATCCGTTTCGGTTAGGAACGCTCGGTGCAAAGGAATTTTTGGTTTGGACCTTGGAGTAGGTATGTTACACTCTGAAAGGAACGATAGAGTTTAGATAATGGAAAAGGAAGGACGAAAAAGAAGAATTGTATTTAAAATCACTTTATCGTGATTGACAAATCATTAAATTGCGAAATGCGAAAAGAAGAGGACTAGTAGCAGTATTGCACCAAATTAAAATACCAATTAAGTTGAAAATCATTTCATAACTATTGCATAAGCACACTTTTTAGCTTAGGCTCTCCATGGTAGTTTTATCAATAATTCCTTAAAAAATTGCTTTTAAATACCACAAGCAACTACATAACTATGATTGTGATCTTACCGATCCGCGATACCATGGATGACCAATGGTGAAGAGGAAAAATGGTGGAGAAGAAAAAATCCGAAACGTCATTAGCTCCATTACTTTCGCTTGCAACTAGGTGCAGGAGTCTGCCAGATGCTAAGCAAAAACCGAAATTTCATAATATTTTTATGATAAGGTTCGCGTCCCCGAATCACTTTTTGCTCGTATGTGAACTGAACACACTCACAAAATTCGGTACTGCCTTTTGCGGTCACTACTATTCGACTCCTACCGTACGAGAAAACGGAAGTACAATACAATTCAAACCATTTACCGTAATTGTGCTTTGAATAGTACGCTATGAAGCATTTACAGAGCCTGCCTGTGTATAGTACCTTCTCGAGTTTAGTATTAATTGCGTTCTAAACATAAGTACGGAATTTTTAGTGGTATTTTGAGAAGAGCATATTTTGACATATTTTAACCTATTTTAACATATTTTAACCTATTTTAACATATTTTGACCTATTTCGAACCTATTTTAACCTATTTTAGCATATGCTTTTTACCTAAAAAAAGCATATTTTGGATATGATCATCTTAAAAATTTTAAATATTTTTATTAGCCCAATGCCAAAATTTTGAATTTTTTTAGACCAAAAACAAAAAAACCTAAAATCCGATGTCTAGTTATAATAAGTAACATTTACCGATGTTTACAGTATGTACTTTTTTTAATGAGTTCACAGTAATTTTACCATAAATTGGTAATTTGACGCTGTTACACAACTGTACAACGGTAGGGTGGGATACTGTTTTAGCTGTCACAAGTTAGGCAATCTATGAGCTCATCGCAGAGCAGAAGATGCAACCCCACTACCACCCCCACACCCGATAAATTTGGTTCTGAAACAATTATTGGAATTAGACAAATATTTATTAAACTTGAAAAATTTTGCTTCCCTCTGGGGGGACTCGAACGGGGCCATTGGTCTCAACACGATTGGAAGCACGTCTTTACCAGTTACGCTACGCGTCCGTTGAAAGCAATGCCTCTAACATATTACTTGTATTAAATCTGCCTAAACGTATGCACCAAAATTTCTTGAATATCGCATATGAGATTCCATATGGGACTCTATAAAGACCAACCTGAGGAAATTTGCTAAGTCAACAATTTTCGCCGGTTAGATTTGCCGTCGGAACAGTTATATGATGGTGCATCAAAACACATTTTTAAAAATTATAATATGGTGGGTTAATTAACTTGTGGGTAATTAATTGTGAAAAGAAAGTATGAGAAAAAAGATTTAATTTATGGTAAAGTTATGTATAAATTAATTATTAAAAAGAAAGGTTGAAAAATATTTGTATTATTTTTAGATATTGTTAAAAAAAAATGTGTTAAATAAATAATAATTTTTATAATTTTATGTTATAAAAAAAAAATGATAAAAATTTGAAATTATTAATATTATTTTACACCAATTTTTTTTGTGTGTAACCAAGGTTATCCCATTTTTTCTTGTATTTATTTGATATAATAATTTTTTATGTATTAAAAGTTATATTTTTTTTTTAGAATAATTATTTATTTTTTTTAATTTTTTTTTTTTTTTTTTTGTAGGCGGGAGTGTAAGAAGCAGGCCAAAGAGTGAAAGTTTATAATAAAGCAGCTCCGAACTGCTTTTCGACCGCTGGCCAGCGACTTGCATGAGTTCAGCTCGTGTCGGTATGAATAGCGAAATATGTTCGGCCCCTGCGGGCCTGGTGTATCTATTGCTGCTCTAGGGGACTCTAACATAGTGCAATTAGACATTTTAGATGGTACCAAGGACACTCACAAGTTATGAAATGACCAACAATTAACTATTTTTTGAAATAGGTGCCATTTATTATTCTTCTCCCTTCTTATTCTTCTAAACTTTTAAGCAACTTCTTGTCACAATTTTCTCTTAGCTTAATGAACTGTACAAATCGTTTTCCCTGCAAATACTGCAAACGTGAAAAACTTCTGAAACAAAAAAAAAATTGCTCTTTGAAAACGACCTCAATACAAATTCATAAAGCAAAAATGTTGTTCAAAAATGCAGGCAAAAGAAGGCAAACAAAAAAATAGTAGAGAAAAGCTGCATACATTTAGTTACTTAACTCAAGGGAATGGACTTGGACTTGAACGTTGTGGCGTTCCACTGAAAAGTGTGGGGTAGTAAATTAACTTTGCCTTCGCTTTGCTGTGGTTTCTCAAGCGACCTAATTGCTGCACTTGCGCGAGCTGAAATACTTGAAAATTTTGACCTTCAAGTATTTTGTTTTTGTTGCTGGGTCACAGTGTGGGATTCTTTTAATTAAGGAAAAACAGTGAAAGAAAGTGCAGAGAATGCAGGATTTCTGCGAAGTTTCTAAATATTTAGAAAAATACTTTTAGATTTTGATAATGCTAATTTCAATTAACATAACTGCTAGATACGTACATTTTGCAAATTGATCAACTTCCCTTCACATATTGCCTACTTTCAGGGGTCTAGTGCATCAACAGCAGCTAAACTATACAGCGGCTCTTCCTTACTATCGCCGTGCCATACAATTACGGCCTCAACTGGCTTCCGCATATTTACATTTGGGTACATCTCTTCAAGCTCTGAGCCAACCTGAGGTAGCCAGCTCAGTGCTCCTAACTGGTGCTCGCCTGGAGGGTTATGGTGTACGTGATCGTAGGGCACATGTGGAGGCGCGTCTTAACTGTTACCTACAACTAAGTACTCTCTATAGAGCACTTAAAAAACCCCAATTTGCCATAGCGACTCTTAAAGAAGCCTTGGAAAAGTTGGCCATACTGCGTGGCAATCAAAGAGCTTCTTTACATCTTCGTTTGGGTGAAGTCTATGCCAATCTGCAACAATGGGAGCTAGCTGAACAAGAGCAGAGATGGGCCATGGAATGGGCACCACATCAAGGATCGGCATATGTTACCTATGGCCAGACGCTGGCTAGGAATGTAAGATATAGCAAAAGAAAGATAAGGAAAGATTCATTTATTTATTTTATCTACAGAGCAGTCGCTATGCTGAAGCGGAATTATGGTTCAAAAGGGCCATACAGCTGGCGCCTTTGGAGCCCAGTGCACATCATCATTATGGTAAGTCAAAACTGAAGAATGTTGAAATTCACCCTATTTCTTTCATTATTTTCTGTTTCTTTCTTTCCAGCCGACTTTCTAGAGCAACAGCAGCGCCATCCAGAGGCACTAACTCAGCGTCTGCATGCCGCCACCTTGGCACCAGGCGACATTACCCTTCAGGCCGGCGTTGCAGATGCACTGCGTCTGCTTAATCGTTTGCCGGAAGCAGAGTTGTGGTATCGTAAAGCGGTTACCCTGCAACCCCAGGCTGCACATGCCCATGCCAATCTAGGTGCGATTTTACAAATGCGTGGCCTAAAGCAACAGGCCGTCGATTGTTATCGAAAGGCACTGCAATTGCAGCCCGGACATGCCACGAGTCGTGCTAATTTGGCCAAAATGAAAGTGAATATTGATGCGGATACATAATGGCGATGGAAGTAGGGAATGTACATATAGATAGAAAAATAGGAACTGAACATGAGATTTATAAAATTTACACTGCAACAACATTTAATAAATATATATTTTTAAATAATTTTTAAAAATAATACAAACAAAGGCTGATATCTTGCCATTTCCCCTGACTGACTGATTTTGTGTCCATAATCAACGCACAGCCCTAACGGTAAGAGCTACATAGATGACATTTAGACAGCAGATTGCATTTGATAGAGAAAACTTCACAGCAAGCGTTGGAAAATTTTCACAAAGAACATTTTATTTTCCATGATTGTCTTCAAATTGGATCAGAAATGGATCAGTCCACGCGGGCCGGGACTCAAGCATCCGACGGAGCTTTTCAAGCTAAATACAAGTCAGTTTTCAAAAATTTCTCTAGCACGTCAATGGTTAGTGTTGGTAAAAGTGCCTAACATTTTGGCTTATTCTTACATTAAATCAAATTAAAAACACATTTTAAACCGAATAATGTTGAAGAAAATTTAGATGCATTGAGGTAACTGTATTCCTTGGAGAGTAAAAAACAAATGCCTGTACAAAAAGAGAGGTACATTTTATGGTATTTATATGTTCCAAGCTAAGTAAAAGAACATTAGGCTTTTGTGAAAATCCGTTTTTAATTGTTTTAAGATTTATAAATGTGCACTAGACTCCTTCTTTTCACGCAATATACACATCAAAGTGTCAAAGAGACTCTATAACGAGATGGAATACCATTTATTATACTATGAAATCTATTGAAGACAATTGGCATGATGTCAGCATTATTTTAATGAGAAAATAAACAAGCTAACTTCGTCTTTGCCGAAGTTTTTATACCCTTGCAAATGTTTTAATACATCAGAGTTTAAGAACGCCAGCATTAAAACAAACAATTTTTCTAAATAAAACCCACTTTTCGACCGATAGTTCCTATGGCAGCTATAAGATATAGTCATCCGATTTTGACAAAAACTTCCAAATCTGTATAAAATCGTATAATATTAATAATCCCTGAACTGAGACACGTTAACATTAAAAACAAAAAAGTTTTTCTCATTAAAACCCACTTTTCGACCGATAGTTCCAATGGCAGCTATAAGATATAGTCATCCGATTTTGACCAAAACTTCCAAATCTGTGTAAAAGCGTAAAATATTAATAATCGCTGAAGAGAGACACGTTAACATTAAAAACAAAAAAGTTTTTCTCATTAAAACCCACTTTTCGACCGATAGTTCCTATGGCAGCTATAAGATAAAGTCATCCGATTCTGACCAAAACTTCCAAATCTATGTGAAAGCGTATAATATTAAAAATCGCTGAAGTGAGACACGTTAACATTAAAAACAAAAAAGTTTTTCTCACTAAAGACCCACTTTTCGACCGGAAGTTCGTATGACAGCTATAAGATATAGATATCCGATCCGGTCGGTTCCGACATATTAGCAGCGTGCAGTAAAAAGAAGACTCTGTGCAAAGTTTCAGCTCGATAGCTCCAAAACTGAGAGACTAGTTCGCGTAGAAACAGACAGACGGACAGACGGACGAGAGGACAAAGCTCAATTTCGACTCAGCTCGTCATCCTGATCAAGAATATATATGTCTTTATGTGGTCGGAGATGATTCCTTCTATGCGTTGCAAACTTCTGGGCAAAATTATAATACACTTTTCAAGTGTATAAAAATAAAATGTTTCTAAGATGCAACATGCCATTAAAAATACATTTCTTAGACTCTCATTTGGATATATTTCCCGACACAACCCAGCGGCGCAGAGCTCAATATGCATTACGCCTGTCGTAAAAGTAATGCAATACAATCGCTGCTTTTCGCTAGAAAGATAGTAATCGAAAACAATCAGACTGGAAACATTCTGCATTACTATTTGAAAAACAGTGTACGCATTCGCAATGGGAATCCGATAGCATACATCCTTTATTACTAGTAATGCAGGCTGTGCGCACCCCGTTTACAAAGCGGCCATGCATAAGGCAAAGTAATGCAGATTGTATGGGAGTATTTCCTTCATACTGATGGCAAAGTAACGCAGGAGTAACCCATTTTTTAATGGCAATTTGCACTGCTGGGAAGCTGACATGAAAAAGAAGCATATCTCTACTTGTTTCTAAGATCTAGGTGCTCATAAAGACTGCCTGTTACATCCCAGCGGCGCAGAGCTCAACGTGTATTGTCGAAAATATGCATTACGACTGTCGAAAACGTAAGGCACTACAATCGCTGATTTTCGTTAGAGAGAAAGTAATCGAAAACAATCAGACTGCGAACATTCTGCATTACAATTTTAAAAATAATGTACGCATTCGTAATGGGAAGTTCGGCTCTGGCATACATCCGTAATACCTAGTAATGCAGGTTGTCGGCAGCCCGTTTACAAAGCGGCCATGCACATGGCAAAGTAATGCAGATTGTGTGAGATTATTTCTTTCATACTGATGGCAAAGTAACGCAGGAGTAACCCATTTTGTAATGGCAATGCACGACTTTAGTATATATAAAAATACTTCTTTCTTTAAGCCTAGTACGAAGGGCGTTCGAATTTTCCTTCAAGAAATTTGCCTGATATTCCTTTTTGTGGAATATAACAGGCAATGTGACCAGATGACCTTAAGAAATACCGAAAAACCGAATTGGCCAGCTGATAAATAAAATAAGGCACAATGCACAACATGGAGGAAGTTGCAATTGCAGTTGCAGTGGCAGCTATGAAAATTAAGAATGTGAGCAAGACTACAGAATTAAATTCTCTTGTTGCCAAGAATATATGTAATGGTCTGCACGGGGCCGGATAAGTCCAATCATAATTGTTTCATTTCCATTTGGAACACCTTTCAGGGCGAGAAGGATCCCACTCAGGTGCACATAGCGCTGCAACGCAAGATGACTCAATTCACGCATTGGGGGGTTCCCTGAAACAACAAGTCAAGTTCCACAAACATGGCGCAAGATTACATCCTGATTATCTGGTGTAGGAGTATGAGGCAGCCACACATGATTATATGCAATCCTTTTCTCAACTGGACACCAACTGCTTTCCAATCACTTTTTGTAAATGCGGTGTCCAGTTGCTTGCCATCTGTGATGTCCCACAAAGATGCATTGTTTTTCACTGCATCAATTAATGCATTTTTGTCGTCATAAAATTTTGCAGACGATTTTTAGTCTTGCACTCCATTTTTTGTTTTGCCTTCTATTTCAAATTGACAACTGACACAGGGAAAAAATGACTGCACAATATCCCTAGAAGAAATATCATCTGTTCGATCCGGTCCACACGGTTCATCGATATGGCAACTCTCAAAATTCCTTGTGTGTATTGCTTGGCTTTCTGCGTACCAAACATCAGAATGAGGCAAGGAAAAATTCCTCAAGCAATTTTTTTTATTTTCAGTTTATTTTCAATTTTTGACTTTTTTGTCATATCTCCTACAGTTTTGCAGATAGATGGTTCGTACCTTCTACGTATATTTAGTAATTTGTATTAAATAGCGATCCGCCATGGTAAAGATGGGATGAACGTTAGCCGAGAAAAGCAAACCATTATGATGGGTAGCACTGGCCGCCACGGCGCGGCGTTGGCAGCACTTCACACTTTTTATAGATGATTTTTCTTTGCCACTTCTAACTTCACTTAATCAGATATGTACAAAAAATTTTGGTACAGAGTATATTATATTATAGTCGGGCTTTACTGACTTTCTTATTTGTGATGCTTTAGAATGTGGATACTGTAGATTTAATTTATGATGCTTAATATTCTTTAGGCTGCCATACCATACGTATAAAAGGAAGGTAAAGTTCAGTTAGCTTTAAAAAAAGACAAAAAGTTATCCTTAAGTACGGGACTGAAGACAAGATTTTAGGTACGTATGACATTGGGACATTTGGACATTCAAAAATCTTACATTTGTGCCTGTGTTTAAGTTGAAAACTTTTCTAAAAATTGCCCTATTGTAACTATAAACAATAAAGATCCACAACTTGTCATAATCCTTTGAAACCGTTAAACTGCACCCCCCACACACACACCCAGCACCCAACAGTTCCTCAGAAATTAAGTTAAATGTGAAAATGTCAATCTGTTGCCAGCACGTAGTATTTTAAGCATTCTCAAACCAACCACCCGACACACCCGCACAACAAATTATAGCCATATCAAGTTCTTTCGCATTTCATCTCGAAAACCAGGTGACGACCAAAATGCAGACAAAAGCCCAGAACACACACACGCACACAGAAACCCCAACCAACAGACAGACCCAACAGTCAGACAGAGAAGGGGGTGATAATATCAAGTGGCTTTGGCAAAAAAAAAAAGAAGAAAGAATGCCGAAAACCACAGCAACAGACCTGAGCATGGCTGGTGGCAGTGGCGAAACTTCATGCGAGAAATAGTGCTTACTAAGCATTAAATTATAATTAAATTTTAAACAATGAAACTGAGTTAAAGGACAAGGACAGGCGCGACACTATAAAGCTCTTAATCACAAACATGCGCAGCCACTTCAAAAACGATGCCGAGTCCTTATCCCCAGTCACCAGCCAACTCATCGCCAGCCTCATCATATCAGTGTGGAAAATGGAATTGGGGAGTGAGGGGCTGAGAGACAACGGAGACTCGGTTTTGGGCTGGCTAAGCATATGCGCATATAAATTAACATAGACACCCGAGTATTTAATTAAAATTCCATCAGCAGTAAAGCCAGACTTATGGCTAGAGATGACAGCGTGAAATATTTTTGTAAAAGAGTTTGGAAGGCAGACAAAATAGTTTGTTCCGCTGATCAAGGCGAACGGATGGACGAAATACATTTCCACAGGTTTGTAAACAGAAAATAGTCTCAGAGGCTGAAACCAAAATAAAGTAATCATCAAAATGACGCTATTTAGTCATCAATTTAAAAGAATTTAATATGAAATTCAATTTAGTATTTGATATTTTCGAAGATATTAAAATATTATTTCGAAATATTAGAGCTGTCTTCGACTCGAACCTCTCGCATAGAGCGTCATCTTGGAAAGCGCAGAAGGAGTAACATTTGTTATTTGCATATGTGTTCAACAACGATGACAACAACATATAATGTGTATACAATGTACTCTCAACTGTACTTTTTATTTTAATATGGGGACAGGTTCAAAGTTTAAATAATTTTAAATGTAATGGCAACACTGCGTATGAGTTATTTACAAAATACTTTAGATGTATTCCTTTTTCCTCAACGCTAATTATAGATGAAACGTATCAGACAGGGCGTTTACAACATATGGGGACCGCTCTAATGTACATGTATATTAAAGTTCGTGAACAGCTTTGAAATCCGTTAATTTATATTCAGCACATCTTCTGGGGAAAGTGTCTTCCATAGCAAATAATTTTGTCTAAGTACTGATGTGTTTACACTAAAGCTTGGTATAGAGATACCATCGAAATACGCGCGAAATGAAAAAGTCCATATAAAAAAAAATGATTTCGCACGGATTTCGCAGGTTGCTGTTTCGTGAGTTGGTATTGAGTTCACGCGCGAAATTGACATATCGATATCACAGCGTTGCCACCCGACGTCAAATGTGAAACGTCAAGCATCGACTGAGCTGCCAGCTGCGACATTCTGAATGCCAGGGTTGTGCCGCTGGTATTATTTTTATCAATTAGCATTAATAATTGGTAATGCCAATTGATAATGCTCAATTTTAATTAACAATAACAATAATGCAAATTCAACATTTATTAATTGGCATTAATTGGCATTATAATTTTCAATTCCAATTAAAATATTTTGAATTGGCATTGAAATGAAATAGTTGTAATTCAAAATTCTCAATTGAAATTAAAATAAAATAATTGTAATTCAAAATTTTCAATTGGCATTAAAATGAAATAATTTTAATTCAAAATTTTCAATTGGCATTAAAATGAAATAATTTTAATTCAAATTTTTCAATTGGCATTAAGACCGCATATTACTTAACAAACTGCTTTTCAATTTTACAAATGACCACACATAATAACATTGCCCTGTTTAGGACAATACTGAACCGCGATAAACACCATGGAAGACTAATGCTAAAGAATATGGTCAAGATCATAAGAATCGTTCCAAACCACTTTCCGTTACTGAAAAATCATTCAATCGCGGAAAAATATCAAAGAGGATCAAAAATAGAAACTGTGCCAAGCAAACTGTACTTCCAACCAGTGGAAAGTGCCAGGATCAATGCATGAGCGCCATTCGCAGCTAAGGGATCTTCATGGTAAAAAACCGCTAATTACTTAAGAAACTGCTTTTCCATGTCAACACAGAACTACATTGCCCTGTTTATGACATATCTGAACCGCGACAATCACCATGGAAGAACAATGCTAAAGAATAAAAACGCAATATGTCTTGAACTGTGATGCAAAACAAACATGGCTATATCGACTCGTCTATGGACGCTGGTCAAGAAGTAATATGATTTATAGGGAGTGCATTGTTACTATTTTTGATCCTCTTTGGTATTTATCCGCGATTAAATGAATTGATATATCGCGATTCAGTAGTGTCATAATCATGACTATGTTATTATAATTTGTGGTATTGGAAAGCAGTTTCTTTAGTAATTAGCGGTCTTATTAGCATGGAGAACCATTAGCTGCGAATGGTGTTTATCGTATTCAGTATTGTCCTAAACATGGCAATGTTATTAGGTGTGGTCATTTGTAAAATTGAAAAGCAGTTTGTTGAGTAATATGCGGTCTTAATGCCAATTGAAAAATTTGAATTACAATTATTTTATTTTAATTTCAATTGAGAATTTTGAATTAAAATTATTTCATTTCAATGCCAATTCAAAAAATTTTGATTGGAATTGAAATTTATAATGCCAATAAAAATTTTTTTGAATTATCATTTAAATTTAATGCTAATTCAAAAATAATGCTAATGCCTTGGGACCCAACCCTGCTGCATGCATATGAGCATGACTTTTCGAATTTTCGAACTGACATTCGATGACATTGAAAATTGGTTGGTTTCAAATAAATTGTTTTTGGATCAAATCAATACCCAAAATATCAATCTTGGCTAATACTGATACAAAGAAAAAGATACTGGTTTTGGTTTCAATTTGATTGATATTGCTACAATTTTTTATACCCGTTACTCGTAGAGTAAAAAGGGTATACTAAAGTCGTGCAAATGTATGTAACAGGCAGAAGGAATCATTTCCGACCATATAAAGTATATATATTCTTGATCAGCATCAACAGCCGAGACGATAGCAAAAAAGTGAACCACAGCCCCCCCTCTACCACCCCTCCCACCAAAAAAAATGTTGCATACTTCTTGGATGGTCACACTAAGGAATGCAGGAACACTGTTAAACATGTTTTTTCATGAGTAACAGGTATATCGAAGTCGGTAAGAGCCGACTTTAACTTAGCTCTCGTTTTAACGTGTAGATCTGAAAAAATGTTAAATGGGATGCAAGTTCGACTTATGGATTTTTGCCATGGCGACAAAATGAAATAATTTTTCCTGAATAATCATAGTTTTTCCACTCAATGCTTAATAGTGACCAATAGTGCAAAAACCCGGCCTTCTCTCAGGTGTTGTGAATGACTTGATTTATACTATTTCTTGGTTTATTTTAAAAATATTGAAATTTATTTATTTTAACACTTGTTTGTGCTTGATAATTTCATTGTCATCTCTAGCATCGACACACATTTAAACGCTAAGCCAAGCAGAGATGCTCCCTTAAGGAAAATCCACCAAAAACCACACGGCACATGCCGCACACGTACACGTCCAGTTAAATCTGTGAAACGCCTTTGGCGCCCTCCAGCATCAACATCAGAGCAGAGCCGAGCGAGCAAACAAAGGGAGTAGCCTCAAAGCACACAAACACATACACACGGGGGGAACTCTCCCAGTGGCCCTTTCCCAATTTGTAAAGGACAGGTGGTAACAGGAAAGAGCCTGCGGTACTGGCATCGCAGTCGACATCGTCGATGCTGACTGATGAAGTGGAACTTCAACTTCTCACACTGACACAGGTAGCAGTAGCAGAAGACAATGATGATGACGATGATCTTGATAAGCACGGACTCATAATTAAGTGGACAAAGTGAGAGCAGCAAGGAAGGAAGAGTTTAAATGAAATATGCATGCCCTGCAGCAGAGAGAAATAATTAAATATGAATTTGGTTAAGGTAACCCCCATATGGGAAGGCTAAACTAACCCCGGTTGACATTAAACAGATTTGTGCGTATTCTGCCTGCTAAACCATATACCTTCAGGCTTAAAACTCTTGGCTGTGTTGAACTATGTATGCTCTCTCAAAGATAAAATATTAAAATTAAGAAAATATGTTACTAAAAGTGGTAAAGTATATTTCATATAATTATAAACTAGGGCTTTTCTGGTTTTCGGTTTTTTATTTACACAAGGTTTGCTTTACTGTCTGACTGTCTGAAAAATTCCAAATCTGAAAAATACCTTAACACTAAAATCTCAAAATATCTGCACATATCACATGATGGCGGTCATTTTCAAATAATTCTATTCTATCTGGCAATACTAGGGATGTGTTTCCGAAGCTGAAGCTGAACAATTATTCCTGAGCTCAGTTCTTCTGGGAAAAATCAACTTGCTAGAAATAGCGAAGGCCACCCTCGTAGGTCATCCAAAATAAACCGTAGCTATGACCCACAGTCTGTTGGGTGTTAAAAGTCCCACACCCCCAAACAAAGTTAAGGCCTTTGTTGCCTCAATGAGTATTTAATGCGTCAAACTGTTTAAATTTCTATTGGCTTTTTTAGTTCGACTTTCGTTTTGACTTTTGTTTCGGCCACAGATGCTGTTGTTGTTGTTGTTTTTGTTTCGGATTGTGCAAAAAAGTGACGCTCGGCTTTCAACTTTTTGACCAAACACACACACACACTAATACACACATGCACACACTCGCCCACATCACGCAAATGGTCATCCTGTGGAACCATTTATTTTCCACTTTGGCCAAAAGACAAAAACGAACCGAAATAAAAACTAAAGTAAAAACGAAAAGTTTTTAGTTAGCTTTTGATGAGGGTCAACTCAAACTCAACGCTGGTCGCCACTTTTCAAGTGGATGGATCTGGTGCACCCAAATGCTAAAACAAAAAAGGATGGCATACAATAGTTTGGACATTGTTTTTGACATGACTTTCTATCAAAAACAAATTTTATGCCCTTCTTTTTTGTTTGGTCGTTTGCTACAAATCGGATCAAATATGTGACAAAACGTGGAAGGAAAAAACTTTGAAATGAGAATGAAAATAGGTGAACCAATTGACAACTTTTTAGGCTTGATTTGGACACTTAAGATTATTCAACTGTGGCATTTTATAAGCAATTACGTACGACATGAAATCGCAGCCTAGATACCTTAATTACATTTTTCCACTCATGAAAGTGGATTGCCTTACTTTATATTTAAGGGGGACGCTTGGAAATATCAGATTTCTTATAACAGATCATCATAAGCGAATTAAAACACATTCTAGAACGAATTCTGTACGAAACATTAATGCAAATGCAATAATATATGACTAGGGTCTCACCCTCCATCTGTTCCTTTTTAATAGGGAGGCTTTAAAGTTTTAGTTTATCACCCATACGCAGAGTTGCCATTTTACTCTTGGTCCATTTAATTCTGAATATAAGCCGAATATAAATTTTTCGGAGGTGTCACAGAAATCTCTTTTAACCAAATTCCAACGCAAAACCAATTCTTAATGTCCCAGAAATCTTTTCCGTTTGTTTTAAGTATGTTTCACTGTTAAAATTTTCGTTTCAGTAATTGTTCGTAAAACCAACCCTATAACACCTATATATGGTGGCGCCACATAAGGACTAAGGGCTGCCAAGTTATATTTCATGACTGGATCGAAAAATTTTGTATTTTGCAATTTAGTACAGGGTTGCCCATATTCGACGGACCCATGTTTTTTTTTAAAAATCAAAGAAAAAAATAAAAATTTGGCGGTTGGCAATCTTAATCATTTAATTTGTTCCAAGTAGATTTGTTTACATCAATTTTTGAATATGATATCTCTCAAATGGCCGCCTCTGGCGTTGATGGCGTATTGTGCCCTTTTTGCAGCATTTTCCATCGATTTCGCCAACATTTCGGCCGGAATAGCGGCTATTTCTTCACGAATGTTGTCCTTGAGCTCTTCTACGGTTTTTGGCTTGTTAACGTAAACGTTTGACTTCAAATATCCCCACAAGAAGAAGTCAGGCGGCGTCAAATCGGGCGAACGCGGTGGCCAGTCCAAATCACCACTTTTCGACATCAAACGGCCCGGAAACCATTTCTTCAGAAAATCGATTGTTATGCGACTTGTGTGCGGTGGAGCGCCGTCTTGTTGAAACCAGAACTGCCTCATACGCTTTCGACGAATAATTGGCATCACAAAATTGGTCATCATGTCGCGATAACGCTCCTGGTTGATGGTAACAGCATGGCCATTTTCATTTTGGAAGAAAAACGGCCCAATGACCGTTTTCGCACTAACGCCGCACCAAACTGTGACTTTTTCGTCATGAAGAGGCACTTCTTGAATCTCCTCAGGATTCAGTGGCGTAAATACGGCAATTTTGCTTATTTACGGTCCCATTCAATGTAAAATGGGCTTAATTTTTAATTTTTTAAAAGCACGTTGAGTTTTCACAATTGACTTGTTCTGTTGAATGTAAATTTCAACTATTTCAGAGCGCTCGCGTGGCGTGTATTGTTCCATGGTAAAAATCTGCTTGGACTGACGCTTCAAACGCGGTATGTCATTAAGCGATCTGACATCTCTGTCAAAAGTTATGGCGTTGCCAGATGGGTCCGTCGAATATGGGCAACCCTGTATTGGAGAATATGACTTAAATTTGAATTGTAAGTTAAAAATACATCACAAAACTTATAAAACAATCAAAAAATTTTAATTACACAAGCCTTCTAACTATATTTTCAAATAAGAAAATGTTATCTTCTGTGACACCGACGGATTTTTCAAGAGTTTTATAAATTAGCCGAGGTCAAAATCTCAGGAGATGTCCAATACATCCCCCCATTAATTGAATTTTAAACTTTTTACTTACTCTTTTAAACTTGGGTCCTTGGACTGAACACGATTGGAATGCAGTCACAGCGCTTTGCGTCATCGTACACAGGTGCTATCTTCATGGTTAATTTTTACCAAAAGATAATAATAATAATATAGTATTTAGCAGTAAATTTACTTTAAGGATGGGTCCAGTTAAATGTACTAAAACTGAAGAACTAAAATTTTCTCGTTGAAGCCTGTTTTCCAGAACATATAAAAATTGATGTCTCGACATTGGCCAGTTATTTGTGTTATGTGCATTAAATAACCATAATGTCCTCAAAAAAACACAAAAGAAATACCCAAAACGGCCAGCAAATTATAGAGTCACACTGATTTGTAGGCGCTTTAATTAAAAATGTGTTTATCAAATTAAAGTTTAAACAATTTTAAAATTACAGCGGGCATGCTTCCAAGCACGAGTTTGGTTGCGGCTTTGCAGTGAGTGAAAGACTGCTCCACTCTGTCATTAGCTTCACACCAGGTGACGAGCGGCTAGCCGCGCTCAGACTTAAGGCAAAATATTTTAATATTAGTCTTATCTGTGCACACTCGCCAACAGAAGACAAGAAAGGCCCGATAAAAGACGAAATCTATGAGCGCCTTTAACAACTATACGAGCGCAGCCGATCACGACATAAAAATCAAGAGAAAAGGAGTTTTTGGCTCGTCAGTCGGCCGATTTAGTCTTTATAAAACCACCTCCGCACAGTGGGCGAAACGGCCATTCTAGCGCGTCGAAATTCAATTTTTCAAGTTTGAAAAAGCGTTAATTTTATAATATATATTGATTACCGATACTTTGACTAGCTTATAAAAGTTTATCGCAAAGCATTCCGATATATAGCTGAACAGCTGTGAGCCATCAAACACAACATTTGTTTTGGCAAGTGGATTTTAATTAATTCCCCCATTTTTGCAGTTTTTGTTAATTTAGCTGTGAAATATAAAGTTCTCGTTGTTTTACATAAAAGCTTGGTTGTTTATTCATATAAAGGTATGTATTAAGCAAAAAATCAATGCAGGTGACCCGTCCATATATGTATTACTTGAAAGACGTAGTGAAAGTAACTTGTATTAACAACCTGCCCTTAGTAGAAAACACTTTTCTTTCGTGGAGCAAAACTAAAAATGTTCACAAATGTTCAAGTCGCCGTTAACATTTTTTGTCAGTTTGAGTCCTTGTTGATTAAAATTTTCAAAGATCACCTGCTAATATGTGCTACCCTTGCATTTGTTGGACTTTTTAGAAGCAATGTCTATACCAAAACGGAAGCTGTTTTCAGTATGGCACAACGAGCATATCCCCACAAATAAGTTTTTGGCTTTAGAGAACTATGTTTTTCGATACAGTATTAGAGAAAGAAACCTGTAGTGAAGAATAAGGTATCGAAATCGGCAAAAATTGCGAAATTTTACTAATAGGCTTGTAATGAATTTTGATTCATGGTGCAGATATCATTGGCCATTCCAATTGGAATGATGTCGGAGGAAGCACTTGAAACCAGAAACAAGGATTATCGAAATATCCGCGAGCACCACACAAGAAAGTCCACTAGAAAAAATACAGTGGAACATGTTTTTAAAGCACTCCTAGTTTCTTCAGATCCTTTTATAACATCACTTTCCCAGAGTGCTTCAATGTCCTCTGCAAAAAATATTTGTCTTGATCTGGATGTTGTAAGCTTACTTGTCAATAAACGGCTGGAAACTGATTTGTGCAACAACGATTTGGAGAATTCTGACAGTTCGGATGACGAATAGTTTCTGTTATATGAAAGCTTTGTTACATAAAACTAAGGCAATTTTTTTTGAAGTTTTGTAAAAAAAAATTTTTAATTTTTATAAAAAAAAAAAAATTGTTAAAAACTTTTTTTGTATTTTATTTTATTTCTTTTATTCCAAACTTAAAAAAGTAGTGCTAATTTTTTTATTTTTTATTTTTAATTTTAAATAAAACAAAAAAATTTTTTTATTTAAATTTTTTTTTTACTATTTTTTTATTATCTCATTTACTTTGGAAGATATTAATTTCGACGCGCTAAAAATGGCCGTTTCGCCCACTGTGCACCGGTAGGTTCCATTTCGGTTTTCAATTAATTTCGGTTTTCGGTTTCGACACTGTACCCGCATTTTTATTTCGGTATACCGGTACGTACCGGTACGTACCGATATAAGTAATAGTTATTTTTAATATTGAAATAAAACTAAATTCTGATATAAATCTAAATCATTTTCTTCCTGTTTAATAAAACGAATCAAAATTCAACACAAAATGAATTGTTTCACATTTAAAGTAAAATTATATAATCTTCATATTTCGTATTTTTTTACGTACTTAACACGTAAGATCTAATGATTACATTATATGCTCGTAAATATTATATTATGTAAAAAATTACTAGTTTTCGAATTTAAACTTCGAATTTTATACGTCCACTATATAGCATTCTTGTGATTTGCTCGCAGTGACATAATTGCATTAAATGTGGTTGAGTTTATGCAACTTCTTAGCGGATTCATTATATATTTAACGGCAGAGAACAGGCCTTGAACGCTTACCTGCGTAGCTGGAACAGAAAGAACGACTTTTGAATTCGCACACAATTCAGATGAACCAGAATTTGAACTGCAGTTCATTAAGCAGTGATTGATCAGCGAACGACAAAATTTGTGCAAAAATATTATGTAACAGTATTTTTATTTTGTACAAGTATTAGGGTCCAAAAAAAATGGAACATAGAAAAGCATTGTTTTCAACAACTAAGAGTGCTGCGGTCGAGTGCCCCGACAGCAAAATACCCTGTTCCAAGTAATGTGGTTCCTTTAGCTTTGAACTCCTTTGATTTTAAAATTTAAGTGAATAAATGGGGAGGCGCACTTGCATATCTTCGGTGTTTTTGCTCGGATCTTAAAGTGGTATACAGAATAGACAGATATTGGGCCATTGAGTCACTAGTTTCAAGCTTAAAAATTGTAGGTCTGACAGTTTTTCGCGGTTAGAAGAAGGAGGAGGAGGAATTTGCCAAATCTGGAGCAAACTTGATCTGGGTACAGTATACACCTACATACATGCCAAAAATTGTGGCTCTATCTGTTAAAGTCTCTGAGATCGACGCGTTCATACAGACAGACAGACGGACATGGCTAAATCGACTCGGCTGTTGATGCTGATCAAGAATATATATACTTTATGGGGTCGGAGGTGCTTCCTTCTGGCCGTTACATACATTTGCACAACTTCATGATCCCCTTTTTCCCATTTTTAGTGAGAACAGGGTATAAAAAGGGATTTCTCTCGCTTTTCTATTTCCTGAAAAAAAAAACGATTTCGCAAGAGAGAACGAATTTTTTGATTTTTCCAATTTGTAGAGAATCCAAATGGAAGAAAAATCGCACAAAACTAGGTTTTCGGCTTTAAGTTTAGTTGTGTACGCCTCCGCTGATTCTAATATGCGCATAATTTCGCGAACTGAGTCCCACACTTTCCGGTTCAGAAGAAAGTCCTTATCAGCAGACGCGAAATTGGAGCAAGAGTTGAAGATGTCTTCCGCCAGCAAATATTTTGGTATCCTGTAGGTTAAGCTCCAACGCGTGGGGCAATCGATGAATGCTTAAATGTTATCGATAAGTCCTAAGAAGTTGAAAGAAAATCTGGCATCGTGTAAAGTTCGTTTTATGAATGCTTTTTGCATTACAAATGTCTGACTAAAACTACGATGCGATCTGCAAAGGTAAAAAACCGAAACTGTACCGGTACCAACGTTTCGGTTTCGTTCCGGTTATATCGGTTCCAATAATAACGGTAAACGGTTTTCGGTTCCCCAAAAAAAATTTGTTTCGATTCCGGTTCCGGTACGCGATTTGAAACGGTTTATTTCGGTTAACGGTTCCGGTTTCGGTTCCGGTATTACGCCCTGCGACAAATCCTTGAGAAGACCTACGAGAGAGGCATCAAAACACACCACTTTTGTTGACTATAAATCAGACTTCGACACACTGATAAGGTCAAGCTTCTTCGAAGCCCTGTCTACCTTTTGGTATTCCAGCAAAGTACGTTCGACTTTGCATGATGACGTTGAGAAGTACGCAAAGCTTCGTCAAAATAGGAAAGAACCTCTCCGAAGCATTCGATTCCAAAAGAAGTCTTAGACAGGGCGATACCTTATCGTGTGACTTCTTTAATTTACTGATGGAGCAGAGACCTCAAGCGAAGAACAAAATAGCCCTATACAAGTCGCCTATCATCCCAGTCCTGCAATATGGCGCAGAGCATGGACAATGACAGCAGCGGATGAACGAAAAATTCTTCGGAGGATTTATGGATCTTTAAAAGTTGACGATGCTTTCCGCATTCAAAAGAATGACGAACTGTATGAGCTCTATGGGGACACCTGTCTGGTCAAGCGCTTAAAGCCACAGCAGCGGCGCTGGATAGAACATGTTACCAGGGTAGATGAAGACGCTCCAGTAAAAAAGGCGTATAAAGCGAATGCGGCTGACTATGGAGGCGGCAAGAGGGTCAGACCCCCACTAAGATGGGAAGACCAGGTGCGGAAAGACATTGCCAAGCTTAGTGTGACAGCTCGCACGGAGCATCACGGAGGTTGTGATGAAGAAGAAGAAAATCTCCCTACAGCATTCAAAGTCACATTTTGTACCAAAACAAGGATTCCACGAATGTTATTTTCAATAAATATTTGCTTTGGCTTTTCAAATATAAAGTTGCATTTTTAAAATGCTAGAAAAAATTTGGAATTTTAATCTAGTATTTCTCCTGCGATCCTGACAAAAATACCACAAATTTTCAAAAATTAGTGCCTATGTTAAACTATATGATGAGATGGCTCCAATAAATGTCCGACAAGCAGAATGGCTTTTAGCCAATGGTTTACTTTAACAAAATTGCTATAAATCAAGTAAAATTTTACTTTGAAGGCCAATTTCGACACCGATGGCAATACTTATATCGCGTGTTTGAATTTTTTATCAGTTGCATTGATATGTGTACAATCCTAGAAGCTTCATAAAATTAGCAATTAATTCTTAGTGTGGCCTACAAAAATTCTAGAACGGCAAGAGTTCGGAAATTAAGATTTTCGCGAATATCTCGGAAACGGAAACTAAGATATGGCTTTGACATACCAACTCGTAATCAGCATGAGTAGGCACGCAGGAATTTGTTTAAGATGCTCGGGATACTCACAAAAGGTCTTAATTTGTAGAACTGTGTAATCAATGTGGATAATAACAAGCAACTTTTTTAAACTTTGCGGTTAGAGGATTCGGCGTTAAACTGTAGGTCCTTTTCTCTTGTGCGAAAAATTTAAAAGCACACAAGCCAAGAGATTGGGAGAAGCTTGGCTTGGCCCCATTGGGACTGGATAGCCCATTTTACATTTTTACTGTCTGTTCGGCTAATAAAAATATCAGTTGACCTGAGTTAAAATCAATAATAAAATTGTCACTTACTATATGTTAGAATATCAATGATCCCGGCGGTTCCGACATATTAGCAGCGTGCAGTCAAAAGAGGACTCCGTGCGAAATTTCAGCTCGATAGCTTCAAAACTGAGGGACTAGTTTGCGTCGAAACAGAGAGACGGACAGACGAACGGACTAAGCTCAATCAACTCAGCTCGTCATGCTGATCAAGAATGTGATACTTTATGTGAGGGAGATGAACCTTTCGTTACTTTTATGTCCGAAAACTAAATTTGTTACTAAAAATACCTCACCACGTAAGCAATACCGCTTCCACCCATATTAGATCAATTCATGGTCGAACATTTTGCCATTTATCGTTCATTTCTCAGACTTAGTTTTCTTTCTTTCTCATTTTCGTGCCTTTGGCGCGCTAAAAACATCTCTCTGTGATTTTTTCAATCAAAATTTCGAAGCCAACTTAAGCTTGAGCGGGATTTGGTGAATGTGTTTGCCAATGAGGGTTGTGAATGTCCCTGGGTGACTGCTGCCTGGAATCGCGACCCTGGGTGTCAGTGTGTGTGTGTGTTTGTGTGCTTTGTCTTATTTTCATTTCGTTTTGCTGGTTTTTATTTGTTGTTCGTATATCTATTTGTGTTTACTCTCCTTTTTGCCATAAGGCGACAATCGTTGGCGTCCTCATCATCGTTTGCTGTGGTAATCCATAGGATGATGATATTCCCTAAACTAAATCAAAACGAAATCGAATCGGAATTTATTGTCATCTTCATTTTGCGCCTTAGATTATGCCACACAGATTTTTCCTCTACGGGGTTTCAATTTCGGTGTGAACTTTCGCTTTTGGGTTTGGATTTCGGTTGGGGGGTTGATGGCCCGAAGCTACAGGTTATGTTTTCTGTGTGTTTTGTTTTTGCTCCATTTTCCGCTGATTGTTGTGTTTTGGCAGCAGCTGCCATCAAAAATACATCATTGAATTGATACCAACATGGTGGATTACCGCCTTGGGTACTTGGTGTAAGAGCGTACTTTCTTCTGTTGCATGTGGCATGCAATATCTTGATGAAATTAAATTTCCTAACTAATTGTTGGCAAGTTAAGTGCGAAGTGGCGAAGGCGTTCGTGCATCTGACAAAACACCAAAACCCCAAACCGATGAAGCCGCGGTTCAACTGTCAGCCAGCCTAGCTTTGCTACTGCTCTGCCGTTGACAGCATGTGGTTTTTTTCCCCCCACCCCTCCCTTTTGCCAAAGTGCGTGTGTGATGTTGCTTTATGCATTGATTTTCTGGGCTTGCACATTTTATCATCATGTCCTTATTTTTTTGTGGCTATCTCTCACTCCGTTTTTTAATTGTTTATGGTACAGCGACTGATGCAATAATTTAGCTGCCTGTCTGTTTGCGGTTTGCCGCAAATTCTTTTGAGACCCCAATGATTTTTTATTTTCGTCTAAATATACTACGAAGAGCATGAGCTCAGAGATTGGAAGAGCTTTAACAACCAAATTTTAAATGTAAACTTATATCTTTACACTGTTCTCCCCACTACCCCCCCCCCACCCCCCCCCTTTTACCCCCCAAAAATTTAAAAAAAACAAGACCGGCCCCCCCGCCCCCCCAAGGTTTTTTTTCTCTGTTTTTTTCTCCCTCCCTATCATCATTTTTTTTTCTTTTTTTTTGTTATAACAAAACAGGCTAGTTTGTTTTATTCCACCCCACCACCGTTGGGTGGTTTTACCCAAAAACCAAATAAAAAAAACCATCAGGAAATATTTGTCAAAATGTAAACAAATTGTCTCTAAATTGAGCAAATCTCGTAATGGCAAACCGGTTTTACTCAGAAATCTAACGGAACTTCTAAAAATAGAATGCAAAGAATGAACACGTGTGCAATTCTGAAGCGCAGCGGCGTTAAGTTAGCTTTTCGTCACAACCACATTGCTTTTCAAAGTGGTGAAACTTTCGCAAGAATTATCCAAATTTAATTATTTAAAATGAACTTTAAAGTTGAAGGTGTTTACTTTTATTAATTTTTTTGTGAAAATAATTTGATTGATCAAAACTTTTTTTGTATTTTTGATTGATTAAGCCTTTTTTGTGTGTTTCGTAATCGTCTTTTTAATGTTTAGTTAGAGTTTTAGTTGTGATCTCACAAAATTCTATAATTGGTTTATATGTTACTGTAATTGTCTGATTCTAAAGGTAATGTATCGTTAAAATCAGCTGCAGAAATTTGCAGATGTGTATGTAATCGTAAATATACTGACGCCGTCTAACATTTTTTAAGGACATGTTTTCGACTATTGTGCTGTTGCTCTGTCTTCGTCTTTCGTGCATTTATATGCTTTGTAGCTTTCCTTACTTGTTCATTCCTTTCGAATTTACTTTTTAGGTGCTTCTTATAAGTGTGTGTTTACACGCCCACATATTTTTTTGATTTGTAGTGCACAGAAAATGGAACTAACGCAGGAAAATTGAAATAAAAAATTTTGAAGTTGTGCAAGAGCACATTGAAAACAACGGCTACATTACCGATTTAAGCCAACTATCCAAACGTATTGGGTACATATGTAACAGAATTGTTACTTTTTGGGATAGTTACAAACGAAAAAAATCTTCAATTATACAATATCGATCTGATTGGCTGATGGAAATGGAAACAATTGTATTAAGCTGTGTCCACAGAGAGTTAACAACTAAAAAAAATAAAAATAATCGAAAAGAACAAAACGAGTGGGATTGCGGACATATCCAAGATCAATACTGCAGCTTGCCTTTAAGCCCTTTTCTACACACCTTTTCCCACCCCTTAGTTTTTTAATTTCAAAAACGGATCGAATTGGCTTTAAACGAGAAAGCAATAACAAGGAACAAATTGATGAATTAAAGCAGACTGTATGTGATGTCGGATAAAAGGTTATAAAAATTATTTTTTGGATTATATAAGCAAAACAATGTTAATAAGAACCAGCTATGAGTTTGGTTTGTCACCATTACACTGTTATATTCGATTCTTTGAATATTTTTTGCACATTGCGTACAGATTGGACCAAAAAATTTGGCGAATTTCTACCGCAGAAGGAAAGCACTCTGTTTGTATTAGAAAAAAAAGAATCCAAGAAGACTTCAAGGCAAAAAATGGGGTTAATAGTGGACAAACCGAGAAGTGGAGGAAGCGGGAATTCTAACGATGGAAATACTGCGAGAACATTTTTCCCAAAAATTCGGAATTATCAGCTGAAATAACTGGCTTAGATGAAAGCCTTATAATACGATGTTCAACATTGCTCCAAGCTATGGCATCTGGGTACAGGGTTAATGCTGACAAATTCCGAATATATGCTCTTGACACTGCCAAGAAGTTGCTAGATTTATATGATTGGTACTACTTTCCGCCCTCAGTGCTGAAAGTTTTAGTCCATGGTGCAGATGTGATTACATTTGCGCTTGTTTTAATTGGAGAATTATCGGAAGAAGCTGCAGAATCGCGCAACAAAGATATAAAACTATTTAGAAAGCAGCATACTAGGAAATCATCTCGAATTGCAACAAACACCGATTTAATGAACAGACTTCTTTTATCTTCCGATCTTTTTATTACGGGACTAAGGAAATTGCCGTGCAAATACAATTCAAATTTAATGAAGTCTGCAATAGGTTTGTTAGAAGAATCTGATTAATTATTAAAATATCTTTCTTTCTTTAGTTTAAATCTTTTTTTTACCTTTTGTTATTGTTAAAATAAAATGACTTATGTTTAAATCTTATATATTTGCTAAAAATTTTTTTTTCTTTTGCAATTGTTGCTATGGTATATATTTATAAGCTTATTATATATAAAAAAAAAATTTTTTTTTTTTTTTTTTTTTTTTTTTTTTTTTTTTTTTTTAATAAATTTTTTTTTTTTAATTTATTTTTTTTTTTTTTTTTTATATTTTTTTTTTTTTTTTTTTTTTTTTTTTTTTTTTTTTTATTTTTATTTTTTTTTTTTTTTTTTTTTTTTTTTTTTTTTTTTTTTTTTTTTATTATTTTTTTTTTTTTTTTTTTTTTTTTTGCTATATTGAATTTGTTTTAAAATAAGTTGTTATGGCTTGTTTAAAAGCGGTACACTCCTAATTGTTTTTATATTGTGCGGTATCATATTCCAAAGTCGAACGGCGCATGCAAAGAAATGGTTATCACAACAAGAGAGCCTATTCCGGACTGTAATAAGATTATTTGTTCTTCTAGAGCCTCCAAAGCTTAACAATTCGTAGAGATAAGTTGGTTCTCTGGTTGTTATAATTTTGTGAATTGCTATTACTGTTCTTAATTTAATCCAGGAGTCCAAGTCTAATTCAAAGATTTGTGCTGCGTATGCCGAGATATGGTCCGTAGGCTTCTTGTTAAATACAAATCTGGCAATATTATTAAAAGCAACGTTGAGTTTTTTCCTACTATCAGCATGCACTTTCCAAAAACTTCAATCCCGTAGAACAACGCTGGAGTTAGGTATGCTTTTGCAATTGTGAGCTTTGTCCTTATTGGCATGAAGCTACGAATGTATTGAAGTTGACGGAGTTGACAGTAAGTTTTGCCGATTGCGTAATTGATGTGATCGTTCCATGAAAGTTTGTAATTAAAAAATTATACCTAAGTTCTTAGCACGATCTACATATTTAATGAGAGAATTATTTATTGAAGTTTGGGCAAGTTGCTAGTGTTAAACTTATTTTTAAAAATGACCATGCATTTAGACTTTGACGGGTTGATGTGAAGTCCGTTTTTCCTAGCCCATTCACCAACTAATTCTAGTTCACTATTAAACACATTTATACATTCAGGTACTTCACTAACGGGACAACTCACATAGATTTGTAGATCGTCAGCATACATTTGGACATTACATTTGGACAGTACATTTGGTAAGTCATTTACATAGATTGAAAATAATAATGGCCCAAGGACAGAGCCTTGAGGAACCCCACGATTAATTTCTAAGAATGTCGAAGTCTGCGAAGAGGTTACCACTGCTTGACTGCGGCCGGTTAGGTATGTTTGCATTAATTTCTTTGCTGAGGTGGAAAAATTATAAAGCATTTCGAGTTTTGTGCATAAAATTACGTGATCTACAGTATCAAATGCCTTGCTACAGTCCAGAAGAGTTAGAAAAGTGACATGGCTTTTGTCAACTTCTCTTCGAATATCTTCACCCACTTTCAGAATTGCCGTAGTACAGCTACGCGACTTACGAAAACCATGCTGCTTATCATTCAGTAGTTTGTTTACCGAAAAAAACTGCTAATTTGGGTGTAAATCAGTTGCTCAAATGATTTTGAGATGAATGGTAGGATAGAAATTGGCCTATACTCGTTACCTGCTTTGGGAATGGGCAAGATTTTGGCAACTTTCCACATACTTGGAAACGTTGAGGTCGTAATTGCAGTGTTAAAAATGTGCGTTAGATATTTTAGAACTTTTGGAAGCAGTATTTTTAAGAACTTTGGATCAATGTTATCGAGGCCAGAAGCATTTGATTTTATTTTTAAGATAGACTCTAGGACATCACACTGACTGACACAAGCAAAACTAAAACATTTATTACAATTATTATAAGGTGCAGAATTAAGGTATGAGTTTGATAGCACTTCAGGTACTGGAGGATGTGATTGCACGAAGGTCTGATTAAGTTCATTAACTTCTATATTTTCTGCCATTTCGGGTCGTTGTTTTCCCACCCCGAAATTGCGTATGTCGTTCCAGAACTGTCTCGATGATATTGGGTTATTGAATTTTTTCAAAAAGAATGCCTCTTAGATGACTTGCATAGTCTATTGACATCCGCTCTAAAGTTTACAAATGACTGGTGCAATTCTGGAGTCCTGTACCTTTTCCATCTATTGTAAGCCTCATCTCGTAGCAGAATATGCCTTTTTATATTTTCATTCATCCATGGTTTCAACCGTGGTCTATGTTGCTTACGTTTGAGTGGAACATATTTATTGTAGAGGTAATCAAAGTTCAGATGGAATTGGTTCAATTGCTCCTCTACATGGGAGAGCGAGTATATGATGTCCCAATTACATAGATTGTAGTCATATTCGAGAGCAATATAGTCAATGTTTTTATAGTCATGATATTCAAAGGTATAGTCGTCCGGTTCAATAACTAATTTGTAGGTAAGAAATATTAGGTCATGCTTAGAGAACTTTGGGACAGACACCTGATCATACAACATAATTTTGTTTGTATCGTCAATAAAGTAAACATCTAATAAGGTGTCAATAGTGTTAGAGAAATGGGTTGGTTGAATGATGTTTGCCAGTTTAAGACCAAGGGACTCAAAATCTGTCGTAAGATGACTTTCGGTCAGTATATCACTGTTAAAATCACCCGTTATAATGACGTCAGTATATGCCCAAGTGAGAGTATTTAGAATATTTAAAACATTTGTATAGTCAATAGAGCGGTGGGGTCTATACACGCATCCGATTAACATTTTTGTAGTGTTTGCACGACTGGTAACGTCTAGAAATAGGTATTCAAGTTTACTATCTAGTTCATGTTTACATACAACCTTGACCATAAGGCCCTTTCTGACATAGATTGCCACTCCCCCAGCATGACTCACACGGTCGGAACGAAAAACATTGAATCCTTCACAACTAATTAAAGTATTACTAACATCAGACACAAACCACGTTTCGGAAACACAGATAACATCAACACCTGAATTCACAAAAGATACCTGAACTCTTCAATCTTGTTTGTCAAGCTTTGCGCATTAATGTGGCATATGTTCAATCCTCTATTCTGCTTGGCTAAGACTCTTATAATTGCATGGCTGTTCGAACTGGAGTTATTTAATGTGGGTTGCATTTAAGAGAAAATTAACCTCCAGGAGTGTACGCTTGTTAAACAAATCTAAACATAAGAGAAACGATATAAGAGTATTAAGGCTATATAGACCTACTAATAATACTAATGCCGCAGCTGAAGCTTTTTATCAACGAAATAAATTCGGCTTATCAGCGTTTGTGGCTGGGCCGACATTAGCGGGGAGTTTGGTCATCCGTTTCGCTTGCAGAGCGAGGTGAACTCTGATCTGGGCCTGAGTGCATCTCCGTATCTAGCTCTGTCAGCTTTTGCATGCTCTCGATGCAGATGACGTCGTTGCTCTCCCCTCTCTTTACGTGGACAATGGCACGACGTGTAAAGACAGCAGAGAGGCGCTTTTGCCGTTTCAAACGCATTGCTTCTTTAAATATTTCATACTGTTCTTTTGAAAGCTGCTCGTTTATGTAAATTGGAACAGCAGAATCGAAGCCTAAGAGTTCCAAGTTTAGTTGCTTCTTGGTCTCGCGCTTATAACTGCCAATCGCACGCAGAAATAAAATTTTATGTCGTATGTGGCTAAATTTAATAATAATGATGGGATCCACAATAGTACTCGCGTTCCTTGATGGTCTCATTCTGAAGATGTCATTGATTAGAGGCGGCGGTGTAAGTCCCAGGGAGTAGCAAAGCTTGTGGAACAAGGTTTTGATGTTCTCACCTTGGGTAAATGCATTTAGACGGTACCAAAGACCAATATAATCTCTAAGATGCCGAACGCTCATACAATGGTTTTGCAATATGCAACTGTTTTTTTGATGGCCTTGAAAATCACGCCTCTCCGCTCACACAAAGTTGAGAGCGTAAAAATCTAAAAAAATAGAATGCGCTTGCTTTGTGAGCAATGCTTGAGAATACGTGTACACTTACAGTCGTCGGCTGTCGCTGTATGCGTACAAAAACGCGGCTGGCGCTCTCTCTCTGGCTTCTGGACAAAATTTCAAGAGTGAAAAGCCACATTCAAAAGCTAGGGGACAAAAATCGTGTGCAAAAAAATCGTATGGTGTTACTTATCTTCATGTTCTAATGTCTTTGACGGTACCCTAGCTATATAACTAGAGAATAGAACACCTGGAGGGAGAGAAAGGCGGAGGACCCCGTCGTTCATGGCGTTCCATAGGACAGGTCCCAGAACGGAGCCTTGTGGAACACCTGCAGATACCTCAAGAGTTTTTTTTCCGTAAGAACTCTGCCATTGAAGTACGATCTAATTATGGCCTCGAGGTAATGCGGATTACCAAATTCACCTAATATGCTAATCACACTGAGCACATCTCAGCGGAACGCATGGAATTTTCTGAAGATGTGAAATAGCGATTCACACGGACAACATCTTACATCTAACATCTTCAGTCGCCGAAGTGAATTTACAAATTGTTAAAAAAATTGATAAAATGAATTTTAAAGAACCATTGATAGTTGTTTTATCTGTTGCTGAAAACAGCAACTTGTTATTCGGCAGCTTATAACAGATTTAGTCAATAATGCATTAGTTGCAGAGATCGAAGATGAATAACGCAGATCTCTTTGATGCTCCCCTTACAACTCCAACCGCTCACTCGTTGCTTACAAACTCCGCTTAGTGTCCAGGCTTGGAGCAGGTGGCCTGCTATTGCTTCCAGCAATGTGCTTTGTGTACAGTTCACCTTAACACATTGCTAAAGTTTAATTGCTCACGTTGGCCACATAAAGTGAAAAATACAACTTTAAATGATGGAAAGTTGTAGTTCAGGTATGTAAAAAAGGGTTAAATAAAATATTCGTCAATTCTATGTGTTTTTGTTCTTGTGAAACGTGTGATGTCTACGGGGCTAGTAGAGAGCTCAAGAGCAGAGACCTCAAGCGAAGAACAAAATTAGCCCTATACAAGTCGCTAATCATCCCAGTCCTGCAATACGGCGCAGACTGGACAATGACAGCAGCGGATGAAGCGGCGATTGGCGTGTTTGAACGAAAGATTCTTGAGGATTTATGGACCTTTAAAAGTTGGCGATGTTTTCCAGAAATAATGACGAACTGGTCTGGTTACATGTCACCAGGATGGACGAAGAACCCCAGTAAGGAAAGCTTTATTATATCGCGTCGATTAACTAGGAAGGGATGGGGGGGCCGGCCCGACTAAGATGGGATGACCAGGTTCGGGCAGACCTTTGCCATTCCCAGCTCGGAGCAGAAGCGACTGGCGGACATTGTTGGCAGCGGCCGAGACCGAAACCGTAGGTCATCGGGCCAATCAAGAAGAAGAAGAAACGTGTTTTATTTATGTGTATTTTTATACACTTGAAAAGTATATTATAATTTTGCCCAGAAGTTTGCAACGCATAGAAGGAATCATCTCCGACCACATAAAGTATATATTTTCTTGATCAGCATAACGAGCTGAGTCGATGAAGCTCCGTCTGTCCGTCTGTCCGTCTGTCTGTTTCTACGCGAACTAGTCCCTCAGTTTTGGAGCTATCGAGCTAAAACTTTGAACAGAGTCTTCTTTTTACTGCACGCTGCTAATATGTCGGAACCGACCGGATCGGATGACTACTTCTTGTAGCTGCCATACAAATGTTCGTTCGGAAAATGGGTTTTAGTAAGAAAAACTGTTTTGTTCTCAATATTACTGCTCTCAAACACGGTCATGGGTAATATGTAATGTTTTTAAGCTGATCTGCGAAGTTTGGTCGAAGTCGCTAACCGTTGAGACAAGCTATTTCAAGTGTATCAAAACTTCGGTACAGACGAAGTTAGCTTTGCCTTTCTCGTTTTGATTAATCTTAGCAAATTTAGCTGTGTTTCGTGGAGTAGAACTCTCAAGGCACTCCGAAGTGCTCAGGTTGTTAAATGTGGAGTTACTAACTAAAGTGTCCAGAATAATATGCAGCTTCATTTGTCTGCTTTAATTTGCTTTTTCGAAAAAAAATCGTCTTTTTCCAGAGGGATATTTTTTGAACATGCAGAGCTGCTAGACATTTTTGTCAGCCACAAACGCTCAGAGGCCGCTGTCAAACAGCATATAATGCAAAAAATTGGTGAAAACAACCTAAGTAAAAGCGTCGAAACACAAGTAAATGAAAAGCTACGCGGCATTGTCAAATATTTTGAAAGGAAATGGCCAATTTGCGGGCGACAAATTCAAAGATTTAAAAATAAGCATTCTGAATGGCTTGATAAAAAGATTATTATTGACATCGAAGTAAATTGTGGATCGATAAATAGAGGTGGTCGTCCAAAAGTGGACTATGAGAACGCTAGCTCCCGGCAAAAACGAAAGTTGGCGACAGAGCTTTCAGAAGTTAATAATAACTCATAATACAAAATCAGCAGATAAAGACATGGTTGCTGTTTTGAAAGCAGCAAGATCAAGCGAAGGTCTGAGAAAATGGAAAGGAAACCTTTGGAACTAAGGCACAGTTGTTAAGGCACAAGATGTTAAAAACTTGTCAACATTAAAAAATTTGTTACAAATTTATCAACTTGAGAAGCTTTTCCTTGACTCTTGACCGTTTAGGACCAAATTTATTAATAAGTTTGGCACAAATTGGTTGTTTTAGATGTTCTTATTTATGACCAATTGTTTCAGTAAGTGCAAATGCACACAAAAGATCAAATCTATGGAAAAACATATTTATTTTGAATTTTAAAAATAATTTTAGATACCTTGTTCGGGGAAGGGGATGAGGGCGTGGTCGAATCATAAAATAAACAAAACCGAAATTCTACTTTAATTTGAGTAATTTATGCAAGAACTGTTCAACAGTGTTCCTGCGTTCCCATGCAGTTTTATGTGTCGTAATTTGTCAAAAAAATGCGTCGCAAAAACTTAGCTTTCTATCTTTCAATTTGAAATAAACTATAACTCACCCACAACACAACAACCCAACACCACCCAACCCAAAGAGTTCAGCAGCAAAAATCGATGAAAAAACGTTAAAGTCGGCTCTAACCGACTTCGATATACCCGTTACTCATGAAAAAACAAGTTTAACAGTGTTCCCGCGTTCCTGAGTGTGACCATCCAAAAAGTATGCAACAGTTTTTAGGGTGGTACCGTGGAGGGCTTAGTTCACTTTTTTGCTTATAACTTGAGAACCGTTCGACCGATCTTTATCATTCTTTCGGCAAATCGATTCATTTTGCTAATTACTAACTATCTCTAGAAAGTACGAATCCTCTATCTTTAAAACTGTAGGAGATATAACTTTTTTCCAAATTGCGGGGGCGGGAGGGGGCGTGGCCAAGATTTGAAACAAACTTGATCTGCGTGCAGATAAAAGAAGCATTTGTCCCATACATGTCAAACCTCTATCTCTTACCATCTCTGAGATCTAGGTGTTCATACAGACAGACGGACGGACGGACGGACGGACGGACGGACGGACGGACGGACAGACGGACAAGGCTAAATCGACTCGGCTGTTGATGCTGATCAAGAATATATATACTTTATACGAAATGAT
>JAEIFU010002981.1:0-34758 GCA_018904235.1 Lordiphosa stackelbergi
TTTTTCCAGATATCAGATGGATTAATTTTGAGACTTAAACAAGAATACTATACTTATTGAAGCAAGTACTGGGTTGGGATTGCAGCTTGCTGAAATAGTGCATGATCTGGCCAGTTTGTGCACACTCCGACACCAACTGACAACGCTGTTGAGAGAGCTTTGTGTATGTGTGTGCACAAAACTATTGGGATCATACTTTTAGCTTGTAAAGCAACTCAAACCTGGGATTAACACTTCAATAAAGTACAAATATTTTTTGTCAGTCTAATAAACTCCAAAGTTAATCCAAATACATTCTGAAAGAAAGTAAGAGCATAAATGAGAACAAAATGTTCTATGTCCACCTATCTTGGAAATGGTAAGATCCAAAGGCGCCAAGATGATATTACTGTAAATCAGAAATCACACAACTCCATTAAAAACATGAATCGAAATAAGAGAACAAACAAATATCTAGCATTTTCATTTACACAGTTTTTTAAAGCTTGGGTTTTGGGAATCTATTTATACTAATCAAGATGTTTTGTACTAGCAAACAGTTTTTGTCCTAAGAACTTTGACACCTCCTTGTGCTCCAGGGCACAAACATTGAGAACATCATATATGACAACCTACAAGATAAGAAACAAACAATGGACACACTGATGATTACAACAAGTAAAAAATGTTACAATAATTAAATAATATATTGTGAGATCTGACCTTCGTAATTTGAAAGAGCAATGAATTTTGAATAAATACTAAGGTATATCCGAGTTTCCACTTAAGCTCACAATTCAACCTCTTTGATTCTCCCGATAGCCAAACAGAGATAAAAGCAAATACCTTATATCGATGCGTGAGATTATCTTTGTGATCTACATAATCTTCTTCTGCTTATCTACAGTATTTCAGAACAAAAAAACAATGTTCTTTTGAAATTTTCGTGTTAAAAATAAACGCAAAAATTACGCGATATTTTTAGATACACGCGCTGGTGGATTATGGGTTGGTCCTAAACAAGAAGGTGTGGAGATCTGAGAGGCCCAAGCTCTTTCAGTAAATATAACACAAACTATCATGTGGGCAATTTCTTGATTTTCCTTTCTTAATCTGTGGACTTTCCTTTTTACTTAAGACATATTTGCTCACAGAGGTAAATTATTCAGGTTTCACACTTCGCAGGTTGAAATTGAGAATTTTATATTTGAAAAAAGAAAACGAAATGGGATTGCATCTGTACTGATCAAAGGGTTGATGAAGTGAAATTCAGACTAAGCAAGAATGCAAAAAAACAATGAGACTGTATAAAAGAAAAAAAACAATAGTCTCTAAATAGGAGAGAGACAGCTGAAAACAAAATAAAGAATCACTACAACTCATATTTGTGTGATATTATGTTAATACAAATGAAACAGTCAAGTTGGCGGTTGGTAAATTGCAGGAAGGTAAATTCGTAAATATTTTAATAACAAAATTTAAATACATAAGTTTCTTTGATAGATACACAACAATTATAATCTTAATTAATGTAATATCGCATCATAAAGACACATTAATAAAACTGAACGTTTGAGCAACCGAAACACTTTTTTTGTTTAAAATAACATTCGTAAAGAAATAAACTTATAATCTTTTAATAGTAATACCATATTCAATTTATATACAAATGACAACAACATTAATTTAATAATAATAATCATTAATTTAAAATGTTTGTAATTTACCAAAAAAAATGTAATATTAATAAACAAAGGGTAGCCATCCTCCTCAATCGGAAGATAACTGTCAATGCTAACAATGGGTAATCTATGCTAGACCATCATATATATTATCGTTGCGTTCATTTGTGCAGGTATATGAGATAGAATTTCCGAGAAGAACATACGGAGTAGTTGTTGGAACTATACAAACCATCTCTGAACCGAACCCTAATACTGTTCGGTCTGGTTTTTTGGGTCCAGAACCGACCATGAACCGAACTCTAATATTTTACCTCTCGAACCAAACCCGAACCGACCGCTTTTTCAAAACAATTGAATCTATATTCGTGTGTACGCCTCCAATTCCACTACTTTTTAAAGTAAATCGAAAATCCAATGGTTTTGTTTTTAGTTCACTGAATGAAATGGCTCACCTTACTTTTTGTATTCTACTGAACAAGCGAAAATTACTAGAATACACAAGAGAAACCAATTCCAATCGAATCGATCGAAAGTGGAACAGTCGGAAACGAGAGAGGCTTGACTTTTGTGGTTTCACTATTTTATTTTGTTTGTACGTAACTAAAACGGACACATTGAAACCCGCAATTCTTTATAAATAAATTATAGACTAGCCAATTAAAATTCAATTAGTAATTTCTAAATTGATCACAAAATTAAGAAAAATTTACTTTATAAAAGACCAGTAACTGTAAGAGCGCGTAGACTACATTTACCAATCCACTGACTAACAAGCGCTCCGTCACTGGTGTTGTGAGAATCAATCCAAATTCCACTGAAAGGTTGCTGGAAGCTTGCGAACGAGAATATGTCTTGACGGCGTAGTTCTTCAAAAATAATTTTTAATAAGAGCTTTTGTAATTCACGCAAATGAACAACTTTCGATTGCGTATTAGTGAAGTTTATGAAAGCCATAGAAAGCAATGAACAAATATCAAATATGTACCTGTAAATGATGTTAGAGATTCCTTTGACAACGTCACCAAGAGAACATACATCGACAAAACTTCTAAAATTTTGGTAAGGTCAAAAACGAATACTTAAAACAAATTGCCTTAACTATACTTGATGTTTCAACCTGTATAGTTGAACGAGCTTCTTTAAGATTATAAGTATGATCATCCTGATCAAGAGCTAGTAAAGCTTGCCAAACAGTTCACAGCTTAACAACAAGTATTTATAAACCAGAAAACTATTCCTATGTTCACGGAACCGGGGTTCGAACGAAAACCTTGGGTTTAGAGTTCCAAGAACCGGTCCGCGAACCGAACCTTGTGCTTTTATATCTGGTCGAACCCCGGACCGAACCTTCTGCGATATTTTAGAGGTTTGCAGCCTTAAGCTGGAATATATCAGTTCCCCAAGAATGTTAGAAAATGTGCCTGTCTCTATATGGCACTCAGTGGTGCAAGACTTCGGCAAGCATTCGGTGTGAACTGCCAAGTGTTCTTGCCGCCAAAGGGGCTATGTGTGAATGCCTACATGCGGGGCTATCGCTATGCGCAAATCAACAACGATTGCAACTTCTTCGCTACAGTCGAAAATAATCATTTTATCCCTCAATTTATGTTTTTTCCAACCAAACATAGTGAGCTGGTTATTATACTCGTACGATGCCCTGATTACACAAGTTTACAAAAAAGTCCAACTTTTGCAACAGAGAAAATTGTCAAAAAGTAACACAGATAAAAAATATAATAATTTTACTCACACAACGATTATTTTTACTCGTACGATTTCGGAATCAATCGTGCAGGTCTCTAGTATATTCCAGTCCTACGAAGCATCTCCGCGTACAAATATTTGTGCTTAACTTAGAAGCTTAGTTGGCTTTGTATTAAAATATATTATTCTTTCGCTCTCTTTGACACAAATATAAGGAGTTGTGAGAGAGCGAGTGCGACTACCTTGTTTAGTATACCTTGTTCCACTCTATATGTATCAATCAAAGTTGTGTGTGTTACAACACTTTTATTTTAAGAACCGCTGGACAGATTTTAAAAGAACTTAATTTATTGGATTTCTTTCAATTAAAAACTTGCAAAAAGCCAATCGGTTACAAACAAAAATTGGGGAAAATTCCCAAAAAGTACACCCAAAAAAATTGTATCAATATCACTATGATACACGTTGTCTCAAATCGAAACTGAAACTAGTATCATTTTTTTTTGTATCAATGCAAACCTAGAAAGTATTAGATTGAAACTTTGAATATTTATTTGATGCGCAGAAGTATTAATTTGAAACTAAAAAATTTATTTTTGATTTCGAAAATTCAAAGAATGTATGAAATGCGAGAGGTGCGAAACCAAGAAAGCTGCAGAACAGGCGTTTTTCACGTTTTTACTCAAGGCGTAAACAGAGAGCTGAGAGAAGAGAGCGCGAAAATGTGACTGTGTCTCTCTCTAACACACAGGGAGTATGTTCCTGCCCCAGGGTCTATGGCTGGGGAACTCTGATGTACGGGTTCGAGCAAAAGGCATACCAATATGGTGACTTCTGGTTAAGCAACATTCGCGTGGACACGAGGCATACAGTGAGAGACAAATGTTTCCACTTAGAGGGGTGTCCACACTTGACGAATTCAATTTAATAGTGTAAATAAATTACATTTTGATAGAGTTTGAAGTAAAAAAATTTTTTATAAAATGTTTTGTTTTAATTTTTATGGCAGTTTATAATGAACTGAATTTATACTACAAAGATAAGAAAAAAATATTAAATTAATAAAAGCTAGTATCAAAATGAAACAAAAAGTTGAAGTTGAATTATCAAATTAATAGCACCTAGTGTCAACCTGATACACGTTAGTATCAATTTGAAATCCTCGAAATATCATACTTACGAAGATATCAATTTGATACTTGGAGTATTAAAGAGAGTTCGATACTCAATAGTTTCAAATTGATGTCTAAATTGTGTCACTTTGATGACAACTTTTTTTTGGGTGTAGAAATAGGTTAAATTTTCCTCAAGATTTAATTGTTGGCAATTGTTGACGGGTAAATAATAGGGATGCAGGCCAATCGGTCCAAAAAATCTCGAAATATGGAAAATTTTATAAAAAGTTTAGGTTGTCATGAAGACGAGTAAATATTCGGATAAATAGAAGGGTAGATAGAACGGTTCAAAAAATCTCGAAATTCGCAAAATTCGTATATGTATGAGTGTAGAATGTCATAAAGATGGTCAAATAGACAGCTAAACAGACGGGTAAATAGACTAGTAATTGGATAGATCAATAGGAGGTGTAGATAAAATGGTCAAAAAAATCGCGAAATTTGCAATTATTATGAAGACGGGTTAATATTCGGCAAATATAAGTTGTACATCGAATGGTCCTAAAAATCTCGAATAGTACAAAATTCATATATGAGATCAGATTGTCATAAAGGCAGTTAAATAGACGGGTAAACAGACTTGTAAATAGACGGGTAAATAGGAGGTGTAGATCAAATGGTCAAGAAAATCGATAAATTTGCAAATTTTATTATGAGTTTAGCTAATGGTAATGCTTTAATATTTGTCATTTGTCGACGGGAAAATGGGATATGTGGGCCAATCGGTCAAAATAATCGCGATATTTGAAAAATTGTAATATGTGCTTAGATCAATTGGTCGTGATGGTTGAATTGCCAATTATCGATGGGTAAATAGGAGGTTTACACTAATCGGTACAAAGGATCACGAAATTTGTTAAATTTATAAAGAATTTAGATTGTCATGATGACGGTTAAATATTCGGGTAAATAGAATTCGTACATTGAACGGTCAAAAAATCTCGAAACATGCAAAATTCATTTATGAGTTTCTATTCGAAGGTGTCACAGAATGTCTTCCATTCAATTTCCAACCCAGAAATCTCTTTCGGTTGGTTTCAAACCTCTCGTGTTTTGTTAGGAGATTTAGCAAAATTCACCACCCAAATAAATTTTGACAAGCAAAATTAATTTTGGAACTGTAAACAAAATTATTTTTCTGGATGGGTCGCATCAAATGAATAAATTATTTAATTGGATTAGACATTGAAATTTGTGTTTTAATTATTTTAGCAATTCCAACAGAAGTCTTTCCATGTTAAACGTTTTCAGTGGCTCCCTCTGTCAATGGTGTCGCCATCTATGTCACTGCCAGCGAATTAAGGGCTGCAAAGTATACCTTATGATTGAATATGACTTTAATTTGAATTACAATTTAAAAATGCATTATATAACAAAATTAAATAATTTCAAACGAACATCAAATTAACCCATTACTAAAAAAGGTGAAATTGAATGGGAAAGGAAATTGGGATGAAACTTTAATTGGAACCATTTCTGTTCTAACTTGATTTTCAAATAAGAAAATAAAATCACTTGAAGTTCTGGGACACCGACGGATTTTCGAGCATTTTTGCAAAACAACCGATTCTAATCTCTAGAGATTTCCAGGACTACCCCTCGAACCTTCTTAAAAACGGTTAAGGGTAGAATGGTAAACAAATGGATAAATGGATAGGTGGTGTAAATAGGAGTCTCAAAGATCCAGAAAATTTTAAAAATTTAATAATGAGCTCTGGTTATTATGAAAGCGTGTAAAAAAAATGGATGGTAAAGATCAAAAGCTCTAAAAATTTCCGAAAATTACTCCATTTTCGTTACAGCTTATACTCTTATGGGTGAATAAACAGATTGTGAAGATCAAAAGTTCCATAAAATCACGAAATTTTAAATTGAGTTTAGATTGTCATGAAGATTTTATAAATGACAATTGTAATATAAGCTTTACTTCTTTGTTTTGTTTTTAAAATACAAACGGGGGCATTGGAACGCGAGGTTTCTGTGCGTTATGAGAATCAAGTAAAGGGATTTCCTCAATTTATCCGATGTATCTTTGTCAGTTTGCAGAGTGAAACAATTTTGTAAGCATTTCGTTTTTCAGATTTATAAAAGCTGGATGGCGTTGCTCTAGTTAATTGATCACAGGGATTTTGCTCACCAACGCTGCGACTTTTGGGACTTGACGTTTGTCCTTGCAACTGTAAAAAGTCCTTTAGTAATCGACCCACATATGGCGATTTTATTGGGTCATCCAGCCACTTCTCATGCTTTTCTTGTACGACTTTTGCAGTACCCTGACCATTTCTGGGCTACTTAAATCGATTATGTCGATGACATTAGTGATGGGACAGCTTCATTCAGGCATATAGAAAAAGGGCTCTCTTTTTGACCGACCTGCAATCTAAAAAGTACGATTTTATGCAGTTCATATCACGATCACAAGTTGTCAAATTAACAGAAATAATTTAACAAGCTTGAATGCAGGTGAATCAAGCTACTTTCATTCTACATAAAACCACTAGAGATAACTACAGAAGCGTTTTTAGAGAGTTGTTATGAGACGAGGTCTTACCGCTAGAACATCTAAACACAGGACGTTAACATTTATTTTTTTATTAACTACATAAATTTTAATTATATAAAAGAGCAATAAACTTGTTAATTAAAGTGCATTCGGTTATTTTCATTCAATAAAATGGCAAGAAAAAGTTTTAATATTTGAAAGGCAACAGCTGATGAATCAAGTATCGCAGTGGTATGAAATAATTATCGATAAACTAATTGGAGTATTGTATAACGAAATCAAAAGTAATTTTGGTGCAATTGAGAACTTTGAATTTTGATTTATTTACCGCTAGCCTTGATCTTTCTTTAATACCAACGTCAACCAGTCGTCTGGAGCAAAGTAAGAACGGCACAAAATAAACACAAAAAACCATAAGTGAGTGCATAAGAGCATGATTACATACAACTTTGCTCTCCCATAACTTAAAAGTTAAAATGTGGCAAATTTCAAAAATAATGCAACATTATGTAAGACACAAACCGTCTTTTTAGATTTTCATATAAGAAACTGAAATCTCCCAAAGTTCTGTGTCATCCAAACTCTTTAGAAGTTCAACACTTCAAAAACTGTTACATTCTTTGATGATGCCCGTTGCCGTTCCCATTCAACCAAATTTTGTAACCTTTTTTTGGAATTCAGAACTTTTAAGAATTGCGACCAGCAGAATATTGAAACGAGAACCAACCTGAATAATTAATATGAAAACAAAGAAAGTGATGATCAGAGATCTACAAGAGTGCCTGTTTTTTAAACTGATCCATACTCGCTTTAAATGCGTATGCGGTGTGAAATTTTACTGCCGAGTCAGAGACACACTCTTTCTGTTATTGGTATTTTTTGCGACTGAGTCTCTCGGTTGATCATCTATCAAAGTGGTTGGTTCTGTATTGAAGGCATTGTTACCACAGTCACACATAAGCAAACACATAAGTATGCATAACTTGTGTTGTCTCGCTCTCTTCTCTCTTCTCTGTCTTTTTGAAAAAGCAACGGCAAATCCCTTATAGTTGTTGTTATCTTAAGAGAGAGACACAATTGAGAAAGAGAGGGAAATACAAAGAGCATTTTGGGGGTTATTCCATCAATACTCGCTCTCTTCTTGTGTAAGTAAACAATTTCAGCCGAACGACAGCGGTTGTTATTGGCACTCATAGCCGAAGCACCTTTTTTTTGCAGTTGTTGGAGACACTCGAGTGTGAAAAATATCAAGTACCAATGCGGTGAAGTTGTAGTTACGGTGCACTCGTTTAGATCTCTGGTGATGATATATGTACAAGCAAAGATTTCAATGATAGTTTTCAATAGGGAGTTTTGATTTCAGAATCATTGGGAGAAAAGCTAGAATTTTTATTTCATTATAGAAATAGCGGGAAAATGATAAATACTTTCTTTAAAATAGCTAGAATTGCAGGTTTGGCAAATCTGTATAGTTTCCGGCTTTTGAACCTTACAAAATAGCTAGATATGGTGGGAAAAATAGCTAAATTGGCAACACTGACCAGTATTCGTCAAAAAGAGCGAGGCCTAAAAATGAGAGTGTGTTTGGTGGGTGACAATGTGATAACTAGTTGGACATGCCGTCAGCTACTGAGGTCCAATTAATTTACCATCTGCCGGGAGACAATAAAGCAGGGTTCCCCAAATAGAGAGCAAACGAAATGTAAGGCTGTCAAATTGATGATACCCAAAGAAAATAAGTCTTATTTTTCTAATTTTGGATCTAAAAATTATGGTGGGAAAGATAATCGAAGACTGGAACATAGGAATACCTATCGTAATGATCTTAGAGAAAAGATTTTTTTAATTTTTATTTAATTACTCAAAAAATAATTTATTGATTTGAGGTTTTTATTTAAAATTGAAAATCGATGCTTATTTTTTAATTTTTTTTATAATATTCAAGAAGTAAGCATTATTTTTTGATTTTTATTTACTCCTCGAAAAATAAGTTTTATTTTTGAGTTTTATTTATTACTCTAAAAATAAGTCTTATTTTTTGAGTTTTATTTATTACTCAAAAAATAAAACTTATTGCTTGAGTTTTATTATTAAAAAAAAAAATAAAACTCAATTTCAAATATCTCCGTCCCCATGGCACATAGACTCATATTTCCTTTTGAAACGAAGAATTTAAAAAAAAAAAAAACCTGGAGAAGAAACTTTTTTTGGGCTTAAATTGACCAGATATGTAAAAAAAATCAATTCCTTCAAAATATATGCCTTCAACTTCGCGCAGATCAAAAACTTCTTCGTTTTTATGCTCAATAAACTCAAACGAATAATTTTAAACATTTCCAGCTGAAAAAGTGTCAACAATAGAATTCCAAAAATTATTTTTGCACATTTTTATTTCCAATTTTTGGGCATAAAAAATATTATTTAAATTTTCAAATAATTTTTTTCAGGTGAAAATCAATTGCAACTCCATTAGTTTTTTTGCTGTTGTTTTTTTCAATAAGAAGTCCTTAACATTTTTTAATTTATTGCGGTCACATCCCAAATCAACTTCATAGTGAAAAACAACAATATATGTGAATAGTTTTACAAATTTATTTTCATATACTTTTAATTTTTATATTTTTTCAAATTTTATTTATTATTATTTATATTCAAATTTGTAATTTCGCCATTTCGAGCGTATCTTCCTCCTTTGGCTCCTCTGGAACCTTCTCCTCAACCACACTGGGATTTTTTGGTTCTTCCGTTTTTTTTTATCTTCGGCTCGCTTAGCCAAACGCCTCTCATATGCGTTTGCAGGGGAACGCTGTATTTGTTGTTCTAGCGCCTTCAACTGTGCCTCCAGCAGCTGGCGCTTCACCAAAAGGTCACCTCGTGAACCCTCGCGCTTATGCCAAAAGCGGCACCGCTGGCCAAAGCGGCACTTTTTGCCATAAATATGAATCCAATCACATCAAAGAATGTTCTACAGGAAATTAAAAATACTATTCAAAATTCCTTGAGAAATAAGATATTTTCATTGAAAATTGATACAGCCACTAGACGCAATCGTGGTATTTTAGGAATAAATGCTCAATTTTTCGACGGCAATCAAATTTCGATCAAAACACTTGGCCTAATTGAGCTACAAAAAGGCATACAGCGAATAATCTTTCCTCAGAAATAGAGGATTTTATGAAAGAATTCAACATCGAGAAGAAGCAAATTTGCTGTATAACTACAGATAATGGACGAAATATGATTAAAACAGTGGAGCTTTTAAGTGAAAGTGTTGATTGCGAATTGAGCTATGACGAGGGCAATGATGAGCAGCCCAATGAGGAAAATCTATTAAATGGATTACGCTTCGAAAGTATTACGTCAATTAAATGTGCCGCTCATACTTTACAACTTGCTGTAAAAGACTTCATTCAAGATACCATCAGAGCCATTTTTTCATGATGCAAGTACATGCTCACTGCTTTCCAGCTATTTCAACGAAATTGAAGTGTCTTCAAATGATGAAGATTCGGATGAAGATCTTGGGGAAGACATGAAGACGGCAATTAGTGAATTTGACAACTATAAACCAAAACTAATAAGTCCGGATGGACTATTGGAAAGAAAAAATTTTTAAATATCCCAATCTATACCGACTGGCTAAAGTTGTGCACAGCGTGCCAGCTACGCAAGTTAGTGTGGAGAGAGCATTTTCAGCTCTGCGATTGGTTCTTACTGATTTAAGGTGTAATTTGTCAGGAGAGTCTTTACAAAAATTATTGTTTGTAAAACTCAACCAGTCAAAGTAAATCTCATGACAGCACTGAAGAAGTGTAAAATAAGAGTCTGAATAATGGCGACGCTGAAGAAGTGTCACGTGCTGCATAAGTACAAGAAAGAAGTAATGTGAAGAAGTGTCACATGTTAATTCAAGCGAACTAAAGTAAAAATAAAAATGTTTTCTGTAAAGTGGCGCTGAGTAAGTGAAACTAAAGAAAAAATTCATTAAAAAAGAAACTTATGGAGGCACTGAGGAAGTGCCACGAACTTGTCTAATCGCAGAGTAAGAGTTCTTCAAATAACCACATTAAACTTTTCATTTAAATTACTTAAGTATGTAGATTAAAAGATTTGGAAAAATTCCTTTTAATTTTCAAGATAAGAAACAAAATTTAAGAATAAAAACCCAAATATTGTAAATCGTTTTTTAGCTGGAAATGTTTAAAATTATTCTTTTGAGTTAATTGAGCATAAAAACGAAGAAGTTTTTGATCTGCGCGAAGTTGAAGGCATATATTTTGAAGGAATTGATTTTTTTATATATCTGGTCAATTTAAGCCCAAAAAAGTTTCTTCTCCAGGTTTTTTTTTATTTAAATTCTTCGTTTTGGTATGCCTTTCATAAATCAAAAGGAAATATGAGTCTATGTGCCATGGGGACGGAGATATTTGAAATTGAGTTTTACTTTTTTTTTTAATAATAAAACTCAGGCAATAAGTTTTATTTTTTGAGTAATAAATAAAACTCAAAAAATAAGACTTATTTTTGAGTAATTAATAAAACTCAAAAAATAAGACTTATTTTTAGAGTAATAAATAAAACTCAAAAAATAAAACTTATTTTTCGAGGAGTAAATAAAAATCAAAAAATAATGCTTACTTCTTGAATAATATAAAAAAATTAAAAAATAAGCATCGATTTTTAATTTTAAATAAAAACCTCAAATCAATAAATTATTTTTTGAGTAATTAAATAAAAATTAAAAGTTAACAATTATTTATGAAGTAAATAATAAAAATTGAAAAATAATGCTTAAGTTTTAATTTATATAATAAAAATACTTAATTTATATAATAAAGTAGGCTCTGCTTGGCTTCACCTTATTTATTCCACCATGGGCCAGGCGTGTCAATCACTGCTGTATACTGTTGATATTCTCTGTAGGGTTTGACTAATTACTAATTATACCCTTAATTGCTTATACAGAACGTTTGAACTGCTGGCTCGCAGCTTTCAATTCAAAGCTAAGAGTTGCTAAATGCCCAGACTCTCCACTCTTAACTCTGAGCTGAGAGCCGTTTGGTGCATCCGGCTCTCAAACAGAGCGCTATCGTCAAATTAAAAATTTAAATAAATATTTGCGCACTTTATTCACACGATCTTGCCTTCAATGACACCTACCCCCCTCTACCCAGCCTCCTGCTTCAAATGATTTGCTTGTGCGCCACATCCCTCAAATGTTGGTTTCGCCAGAATCTAGCTCTCAACTGCACGCGCCACCCCAGGACGATGTGTTTGTGTGTGTGTGTGTGTGTGTGAGCGCTGCAACGTGCTGGTTGGCAGTACATTAAATCGCTTCATAATAATTGAGAGCACGCGCACAGGATTACACGAAATTATTTTATGGCCAGTTGGAGGATTCAGGAACTGCGCACATGTGCTAAAAAGCAGGAAGGGTAGTGCCATTAACGTGGTTAGGCAAAGTCAAAAGGGTAAATTGTAACTGTGGTTTCTTTGACAAATTGTGGGACACACCCCGTCGGTTATAAATATTGATATGGCCATGGGTAAACATTGATCACATAAATTAAATTCCATTATCGATATGGCATATGCTTCGATTCGTGGGCAACTGTACACGAATTGTCTCCTTTAACGCGGCCTCGCCCGCAGCGTGCCACACACGGCGCGCGGCGTTCGATTTGGAAGGAGGGGGGGATCCCCTTCGTCGGCGGCCTCTTCTAGGTGGTCAGAGGTGTCAAAAAGGTTTGCCCCATTGCCCGCACCTAACACTTCAAGAAAAACAAAAAAAAAAGAAGAAAAAGAAAAGGGTAACACAATAACACTCAATGTAATGTGACCTTTACCCAAGTCTAGCTGCAGCATCCAACCAAGTGCCGTTAAGACAACAAGAGCAACAATCGAGGCCCAACGATAGTTGAACGAGTGGAAGAGGGAGAGGGAGGGGCAGCTGTTAGCATTTTGATAAGCTAAACAACCAACTCTAGCGTTAATTGCGGGCAATTTGGCTTACGTCAGGAGCAGGACACATTATTGCCTGGTTACGATATAAGCTGTTGAACAAATAGCAATATGGATACCCAATAGAGCAGCCAAAGTAATCAGCTTTGCTGAGAAATATAGTTGTAACCGTGAAAGCATTTTGAAGTATCGTACAACAAATCAAATGATATATAATCAACCTTTGACCTTGAGACGGCTAAACAACCATTTCAACAAAATATTTTGAGTAAGATTGTTCAAAACAATTTTAAACTTCTTAATAAAAGTTGTTAACCGGAGCCACAATAGCAGCCTATTTTATGTATTTCCCACACTGAGAGAAAAATCCAGAAAACTTTTGATTTAACTTAAAATTTCGTGTCTAAAGACTAGTTTGGATAACATAATCCTGTAGTTTGAATCAAAAACCTAAGATTTTCAATTTAAGCCTATAAAGTATTTTAATCTTAAGCCTTTAAATCCGTAGTTTCTTGAAGCAATTCTAAAAGTTCTTGGGTCGAGAAGTACAAGAGAATTCTTGTTTTTGGTGTCTAATTTTTATTAATTTGAGCTTAAAGTTGTCTCTTGGTTTTTTTCTTCTCAATTGTGTATTAAAAGTAAGGCCTGCTTTTTCTTTTCAAAGAATTTATCTATACTATAAATTTGTAGAAAAAATGTGTCCACTGCATCAAAATTCAGAGTTTTTCAATCCAGTGTTCTACGCTTAGCATCAGAAGTAACTTGGTTTAACCCCAAAAGACATTTAGAGAGAGACCTAAGCGTACATAAAATTGCAGATTTGATAATGTCCCAAAAAAATTGGGTCACGGCGTCTAGTATGCGATACTCAGTACTCGATACTGAGTACTCGATTCTCAGTACTCGACACTCAATACTTGACACGCAGTACTCGATACTCAGTTCTTAAAACTCAGTACTCGACAATTATCACTCGATATTTAATAATTGAAACTCAGTAAATGATTATCATTGCATACACTCAGAAAAACAATTGCCTTGGTATTTATAAAAATGTTCTAATAAACAAACAAAATTTTCGAGAACTTCAAAAATTATGCCATTAATAAAAGTTTCGAAATTTATTTTTTAATATTTTTCCGATAAACCATGCGAATTTTTCTCGAATCGCTTTCTTAAATTTAGGGCAATATTAACATGTGAATTTATAGAAAATATACTTTCAAATAACTATTTTATTTAATTAGAAACAAACTTCAAAATTCTATTGCAATTTCCTAAAACAGGAAAGATTTTCTGAAAATAATTTATAATTATAATTTTGTTACAAATATGGGAAAGGTAAATGCAAAGAAAAGAAAAACAAAAAAATAAACTTAAAATTAGAAATAAACTTTCTGGAAAATAAGCACAATTCAACTCCAATTATCATCGCCACACTGGGCCAGCGGTCCGAAATTTTAGCCAAAACTTCCACATTTTGGCTTGGGAAACTGGATAAAACAACTGTCAGAAATGATTTTAAATACATATAGCTATTTTATAGCAAAATTAGGAACCATTTAATTCAATGGCTCTTCAAAGCAGACTTTTCTTAAAATTTAAGCAAAAAATAATAGCCAGAAATAGGTATGCCACAGCTGCCGGATCTTAATTTTTTATTTTCGACTTTGGACTAGATTGCAATAAAAAAATAATATATAAATGATTCCATTTGTAAGCGTTTACATAAAAAAATAAAAAACACACATCTGGCAACTTTGCGTGGAGTGTGCCCGAAAGTACCCCTCTCAATAAACTTGGAACATGGCTTATTGTTTTCTTAATATATTGCACTATAGCTGTAAGGTTTTTTCTTTTACAAAATCGAGTTCGAAATGTGTTCCTTTTTATATTGTTTAGCCTAAGATTATGCAATTTATTATGAATTGACAAATATCCCAGGAAAAACTTTTTTTTTAAAAATTGGAATAAATATTATTTAAATAAATTTTAAGGTTTCAGAGCACTAACTCTAGATTAACTACATTGAAACATTGTTATAATCCTAAAAATTATTTTCTAATGAATTTTTGTCTTAGTGAAAACGGTATTAAGCGAAGTCGATTGTTATCGATCATTCTCTTTGCACTATTTTCTATTCGAATGACATGTGAAAAATTTTATTGTTTTGCTTTATTTCGTGTTTTTATTGGTTTTGTTCAGCGTCTCTCGTAGGTTAACGAAATTGCACCACCAAAAAACATTGTTTTTGTTGAAGAATAATTTTTTTCCAAAAGAAAATAAAGTTTTGTTTCATAAAAAAATATAATTTGACTGTGAGGTAAACATTATATATACTATTTTTTGCGAAAACTGCAGAAGCCAAATATGGCTCTTCATGCAGTAATGCAGTGTATGATATTTTCTATATCCATTTGAAATTTAATTTTCTAGAAATGAATGTACAATCATTTTATGGTAATTTACAATATGTCATTGAAATCGATGATCCGCTTCAAAGTGATGACGACTATACATACGATACCGATGAAAAAGTTGTTGGAAATCAAAAGGTTGAACTGGAAAATGTGTATATACCGGAGACCGGTGAGTGTGGTTCAGATGACCACTGTGATAGGCAAGAGCACCGATTTGAAAAGAAAGTCGCTTGCCCCCGTATTCGAATGAGATCTTTTCATTTCAAGGAAATACCAATCTTCTTTATTTTATTGATAAATTGGAGATGCCAGCAGATTCCAATGGATGAAGAATAGACAGTCAAAATGATTGTTCATTCCGTTCCTACACTTTTGTGAGAAATGTAATATTTTTTTGTGCTATAATGACCAAAGAAACAGTTTCACTAGCTTTCACACAGAGTAAGCTATATGCATAGAGAGCCATATATGGCATACCATTCTTTTTCTTGAAATGTACTAAATACATATAGAGCCATATATGGCTTCATTGTTACTTTCCTAAACTATATATCCAAAAAAATATTTCTGTCCAAATATATCCCAAACAAACATATATTTGCATAAAAATATGTTTTTTCTCAATTGGAAAGATGTTCATGCAGTAGAGGGTTAAAATATGTTGAATACTTGTCTGGAATTAAAATCACATATATATTATGCATAATAAAGTATATATATTTTTGATCAGCATTAACAGCCGAATCGAATTAGCCATGTGCGTCCGTCTGGTCGTCCGTTACATGTATGGGACATAAACTTCTTATATGTACTTGCAGGTAGATCAAGTTTATTTTTCATTTTTGCCACGCCCCCTCCCGTGAGCAGATGACAAAACAACAAAAATATTGCATGATACCCGCGTGACTCTGTGGATAGGACTGATCTTCTTGATCTTCTTTATTGGTCCGATGTTTGCATTACAATCGCTTGACGTTCTCGTCCTTTGCTACCCATAGAGCTCTTATAGTTCGGTATTCTTTCGAATGCGAAAATCATAGCAAACTTTTAAAGGTTCATAAATCCTCCGAAGAATTTATTGCCTCTTCCGCTGCTGTCATTGTCTTTGCTTCTGCGCCGTATTGCAGGACTGGGATGATAAGCGACCTGTATAGCGCTATTTTCGTTCTTCGATCGAGGTTTCTGCTTTTGAACTCCCTACTGAGCCCGTAGTTGCATCGGTTTGCAAGAGTGATTCTTTGTTGGATTTCTAGGCTGATGTTGTTGTCCTCTACACCTATAAATTTTATACTCTCCCATTGTAACAGATTGTCCAAGATGCGTAGACTTCTGTCTCGGGGTTGCTAAGTACTTTGTCTTGTCCTCGTTCAGCGCTAAACCCATCAGTTCAAACTGCCTCTCAATCTCTGAGGCAGTTTGTTATTGCCGAAAATGTCAATATCATCGGCATAAGCGAGTAGCATTATATCTTTACGAAGAAATTAGCCCGATCTGTTGGCATGTGGGCACTGGCGCAGTATATACTCCATCAGCAGATTAAAGAAGTAGGTAAAGTAAGGTATTGCTCTGCCTAAAACCTCTTTTGGAGAGGTTCTTTCCTATTTTGACGAAGCTTTGCGTGCTTCTCAACTTCTCGAGTACGTGCGACTTTGCATGATGACGTTGAGAAGCACGCAAAGCTCCGTCAAAATAGTATAAGACTGGTACAGAATATATTATAGTCGACTTTCTCACCTGTTCTTTAATATGATTTTTTCAAATCATTTATGTACTTCAAATAAAAACCTAAATAGTTAATTTTTCATTGTTTTATCATATTTGGTTTTATACATTTTGTACAATTTGAACTATTTTACAAATTAAGTGCAAAACTTGACGAAGCACTTGACAAATATTGATAGCAAAAATTTTGTTTATGCCCAAAAATAAGTTTTTAGGGAATATGATCACTTTTTCCACAAAAACTGGTTATGAGTTTAGTTTAATAAGTTAAATCTGAAGTTCGGTGGTGATTTTGCCAGCCACCTCATCAAAACGTAGAAAATACGTTCTCCTATAAAATTTGATTATTGGCACTTACGATATTTTCGCACACAGGGGTCGGTATTCCGATAGTTGTTCATGATTATATCGATATTATTTACGACATCCCCCTAATTGAATAGCTTTTTCGTATAATTTATAATTTTCAAATATATTATATTTGTTCCCCAAAAAAACTCCTCAATCCCCAGTCAATACTTTAGCATTACACTTAAACATGCTGCCGCGCATTGCTCTTTTCATATGAATCAGCTCACGTTTATATGTATGTGCAACAACTTGGAACTTGGACACTCGATGGCTGCATGTGGCATTTGGTTGCGATGGCAGTGACCGACCCGCAGGCTGCTTGTCGAGATTTCAGTTGAAGTTCAATGTGCCCTTTCCCTCCCTGGGCCTGGGCCTGCGCCTGTACTTGTACAGTTCCGCATAGTTTGGAGTTTTGTGCCTTTGCTTTTTGCCTTTGTCACAGCAGGTTGTTGGCTTATCAGCTCTTTAATTGCTGCCGCTGTTCTCTTCCCCACCCCACCACACCCCACCACCAACACCAGCACCTTGTCTGGCCACGCTTTGATCTGGTGGGTTGACCTGACACGCCTGGTGGTAATTATGTAAATTACCTATCAACAACTTGGCTTTTTGTGTTATTTTTTTTAAACCTGGTTGGCTGCTTTTCATAGCCTCCAGAGGCATCAACGAAAACTGTTCGCAGATAAATCTCTCGCTCGCATGAAAAGCGGGGAAAAGTAAAATTATGACTGAGAGTATCAGACTTTGGCAATCGCCAATTGGCCACACTTCAGGGCAGCAGGCGGTGCCGGGGAAAAACTATTCAACGATCATGTGAACAAAATAAATTTGCATTTTTCTTTGATTTTCCCCCTCTTTGTTTTCCACACACACAAAACACACACAACAAATACTGAAAGCAAAATGTGTAAACAAAATACCATTCTAATGGTTGAAAAATGAAATTTCGTTTCTTTTGAATTTTTCATTTAAAATTTTTGTGGAGTTTTAACGTTTAATCAACGAGTTGATGAGAGTCACGTGCCATCAACTGCCGTCAGACATGAAGAGAGAAAAAAATGCGAGAGCTCATTGACCCAAACGAGGCATAAAATAATGAAAATATTCAAAGTTTTCAAAGCTAATTATCGACTTCAATAAAAAGTGTTTAAAGAATTAGTTTGGAAATGTGTATAAATCGTTTTCAAGTGCGGCAATATGTTTGAAACTTTTTAGAGCGAAGCTCTGTCTTTGCGACAGATTATTTTGGGTACGCCTTCGTCTTTGCAAAGTCAGGTGCTTTGCTATTTGCTGTTGTGGTACGAAAAAACATACAGTACTGAGTAGGGATGCCGGCAATTATATCAATATACGTAAAAAAAGAATTCGATATATCATTATCATAACGGATATCGAATATTTTTGGCTATATTTTTCATTGATTTTTGATTTCGTTCCTTCTTTTGAATACTAAAGTGCCCCAAACCAAAAAGTGTTAGTTCTGCGCTTTATACATAAAACTGTGTTTTCAATTCATATTAATAATTTTTTCCTTAATCCCATTAATAAAAATTTATGACAACTTCTTTTGATCTGAATGAAATAAAATACATGGTATCGTGACTGTTTTTACTACCTTAATAATAATCAAATATGCATATTTTAGCCGGCTCGAGGTCACGTTATGTTTCCACATAACTTTAAAAAGAAACACACAACACCACAAAGGGCGCTAGTCGACCGAATTCAAGAACCTCCCGGTTCTATCTTTAGTACCATTTTCCTTATGACTGTAAATCAGCAGACAGCAAGTATATGACTACTTAAGAAGAATTCCAAGTCAGCAATAGACAACGCCAAGCTGACCAGCCAGACTGGGAAGAAGATAAATCCTCCCTAAATCTATATGTTTTCCGTTTTTTGAAACTCCTATTCTTAAAATTCCAACGCAATCAGAATGTCGTTTTTCAAAATCGTCAAATGGCATTTAAATTACCTCAACAGACCTGCTTACTTTAAAGATATTTTAAAGATTTATTGAAAATACCGATATATAACAAAATATCAATATCGAAATGTGATTTTAAAAATATCTAAAAAATCGATGTAAATATATAACTAAATATCTGAATATCGAAACTGCAATTCCTAGTACTGAGTATCGAGTATCAGTTATTTAGTACTGAGTGTTGAGTTATACATAAGTATCGAAGTCTGAGTATCGAGCACTGTGTATCGAGAACTGAGTACCGTGAGCCTTAAACCGAGTATAGAGTACTAAGTATCGAGTACCTAATATCGAGTTCTGAGTATTGAGTATTAAACACTACTTGGTATCTAGGACTGAGCTTCAAGTTTTGAGTATCGAATACTGAGTATTGAGAACTAAGAGTATCGAGTACTAAGTATCTTACTCAGTATTGAGCACTGAGTACTGAGTATCGAGTACTGTGTATCGGGAACTAAGTATCGAGTGCTGAGTATCTAGTATTTAGTATCGAGTACTGTGTACTGAGGGCTGAGTATCGAGTACTGAGTAGCGAATACTAAGTACCGAGTACTTGGTGTCTAATACTGAGCATCAAGTTGTGAGTATCGAATACTAAGTATCGAGAACTAAGTATAGAGTACTGTGTTTTGAATACTAAGTATCGAGTACTAAGTATCTTACTGAGAATTGAGTATCGAGCTCTGATTATCGAGTAGTGTATATCTAAAAACTAAGTATCGAGTGCTGGGTATTGAGAACTTAGTACCGAGAACTGAGTATCGAGTTTTGAGTATCGAATACTGAGTATTGAGAACTCAGTATAGAGCACTGAGTATTGCGTACTAAGTATCTTATTGAGAATTGAATATCGACCACTGAGAATCGAGTACTGTGTTTTGAGAACTAAATATCGAGTACTGTGTATTGAGAACTTAGTATCGAAGACAGAGTATCGAGTTTTGAGTATCGAATACTGAGTATCGAGAGCTAAGTATAGAGTGCTGTGTTTTGAATACTGAGTATCGAGTACTAAGTATCTTACTGAGAATTGAGTATCGAGCTCTGATTATCGAGTACTGTGTATCTAAAAACTAAGTACCGAGTGCTGGGTATTGAGAACTTAGTACGGAGAACTGAGTATCAAGTTTTGAGTATCGAGTACTGAGTATCGAGAACAGTACTGAGTATCGCGTACTAAGTATCTTATTGAGAATTGAATATCGGCCACTGAGTATCGAGTACTGTGTATTGAGAACTTAGTATCGGAGACTAAGTATCGAGTTTTGAGTATCGAATACTGAGTATCGAGTACTAAGTATCAAGTACTGTGTATCGAGAACTAAGTATGCTGAGTATCGAATACTGAGTATCGAGTACACATTATAGAGTACCGAGTATTCAGAATATTGAGAACTAAGTATCGAGTACGGTGTATTGAGAACTTAGTATCGAAGACTGAGTATCGAGTTTTGAGTATAGAATACTGAGTATCGAGTACTAAGTATCAAGTACTGTGTATCGAGAACTAAGTATCGAGTGCTGAGTATCAAATACTGAGTATCGAGTACACATTATAGAGTACCGAGTTTTCAGAATATTGAGTATAAAGAATTTAGTATCGAAAATCGAGTATTGAAGTTTTTAATCAGATTTCTCTTCTCAAAAAGCTTCGCTTCGCTCCGACCCGTGAGGAAAGAACTCTTTTATGTTCCTCTTTTTTCATAGACCAGTCAACACTTTAATTGTCCCCGAAAAATCCGCATTCGCTCACATGTTCCATCCTGATTACATTCACAGTTCATTGCTTCCTCATTTTCCCAACGTGTCCTGGCAACGTGGCTAAAACTGCTAGTGCTGCTTTCGCTTATCATTACGTAAAACAACAATTTGTTTGTGCGATTATTATTATTCCATCGACATCTCCTTGCCTAGACAATATTTATACGTGTTTTTGCATTGTTTCCTCAAAGGCTGTCGTCACACGGTGTGTTCTGGAGTGAGCCTGAGCTGAAACACGAGCTTTTAATTGAATTGATTTCTTGTGATGTGCGAAAAGGATTGAGTTTTTGTTGCTGTAGTTTTGGCACGTGAACGGCAAAATGGTTGGGCATTTTCTTTTGATGATTTGTCTTGTCTCTCTCTCTCTCTGATGATGGCCACGTGCTTCAAATTGAAATGGAAAATTTTATATATTTTGTAGATTTAAGCCGCTTGCCATTTCCATGGTCAGGTCTCTAGTGGCAAAGAGGTAGAGACAGAGCAGGTGACATTTAGTTGGAGTCCTCGGCGTGTCTAAGTTAATGTCAGGGGCTTTGGTTATCAAGTTTCTTTGGGTAGCACTTACTTAACCACAGACAAGGACGAGGAAAGGCAGTGGCAGTCAAGTTTGACTGTAAGATTTCCTGAAGAAGCTGGAGAAGTGTAATGAAGGATAAATATATTAAAACAGGGCGGTTTACAAACTAAATTTCTTGGCTTCCTGGAAATTTCCTGACTTTGTGGTATTCATATGCTGGTGAATGAGTTTACTTTAGTTTTGGTAATTGATTTAACCCTCCAGCACTTAAGAGTGGCTCAAGACACTAATTAGGTACTAGAGTGACTTGACACACTTGTGCAGATTTGCTCACCTCACAGCTAAACGAAAGACACCAAGTTCAGTTTTGAAATTTATAGTCTAAAGTTTTTTTATCTTAATGAACGAGATTGATCCTAGGTTGATATAAAATGGATAATCTGCATAAATGTCTCCAGAATATAAATGGAAAATTAAGAATAGTATCCTTGTATAGGAAATTAGCAACTAAAAATCCCAAGAGATCGGTGCATTCATCCTTGCTCATTCTTAAAGGCCTCTTATAGGTAGTCTCTATTTGAATTGACAATCTCAAAAAGTGCATATGTATTTGTCTGAAGGTGCACGGTTTATGTCTTAAAACTCATCTGTGAACTAAACCGAACCGTTTTATTTTTGTGGTTTTCGTTTCGGTTGTGCGCACCACAATTGAATGAACAAATTTTATTGGTGTCCTTCTGCCTGTTATACCCTTCAGTGCTTAGTTCAATGGACAAGCGTCTTCAGGCAAAAGTTGCATTTTTCAGAGCAGCGACAAGACGGCGCCTCCGTTATCCCCACCTCATCGTCCCCTTCCACAATAAAGCAGAGATTTCGCAAGCGCTTTTAATGGCCCTCTATTTTTTTTTTGATATTGATCAGATGCTAGCCATAAAATTTTCGGATGCGTGACCCATATAAATATAGAGCACAATGCACACCTTACCCATGGACGCCGTGATGGGGAAACGGGAACTGAAGTGGGAGCGCAGTCATTGCATAATCCCAGAGTGTAATTAAAAGTCAATACTTTTTTTTTTGTTTCTTCCCGTCTGTTGTTATCTTAATGAGCAAAGCTACTTAGGCTTAATGTGGAAAATATTTGGGCCACAGCATCAGTCCCCCCCCGCCTGACAGCTTCTTTGACTGGTTCATTGTCTGGCCCATTGTCTGGATTGTGTGCATCTTAAGTGGCCTATTAGAATATGAATGCCTCCCGATCTGGACACTCGTGTGTGTTTAAGTGTGTGGGGGGCAGCCGACACTCATCCTCCATTATGATTATGTATGGATTTCATTTGTTGTCGCATTGTTGAAGGCTCGGGCACTTGGCTAGAGGTTTGTTAGTTGGGTTTGTTCTTTTGCTTGGTCTTCTGGGGAAAGGTGTGAAGGAGGACAATGCCAAACAAATAGGCAATAGTTGGAAGTTGAAATAGTCGCTAATGAAGGTACGAAAGAATTAACACCTACCTGGAAAATACTCACAAGAGTAGGTTGAGATATACTAAAAAAAAAAATATTGCAATTTGAATGCAGAAAGAAGGGGAAGAGGCACTGCTTTCCTTTCTGTCTTCTGAAAGAAAAGAACAAATTAACATAAGGAAAAGCATAACGAAAGAGGCATAAAATTAAAACAGAAAGAAGTGTGAATCAATTACAAACTGAAGTGAAGAGTGGCAGAAATATCAGTAGAGGAACAACTAAATGTACAAATTTTCTGTTAAGAAATGAAGAAAGTGGAAGAATGAATAAAGTGCAAACGAATGTAAAAAGAGAAGAGTTAGAGATGGTTTAAGACAGCACTTACACCTAATATGAATTTCTCAAAACATATTGCCGAAAAACTCGCAGAAGCAAAGAAGGTGCTTTAGAAATCTTTTCTCGGTAAAAACACGTATACCATAGCACGAAATTTAAAATGTTTGAAGCAACCGCCACGTAGGGAGTTACTTACCATGAGGTGGAGCAATTGCTGCGATTCTACATAAAGAAAATGTTTCATTTACAACACCCCAACATACGAAATTTACCTTGAAACTGAGCTCCCCAAACTCTACATTCAAACCCTGAAACAGCACTTTCTTTATATAAATAAGACTAGCATATAAACCGCCGCGCTTCTCTGCGCCTTCAACAGTATAGAACCAATGCACACCCACTACCCACCCAATTCCCTCCAACTTTCCACCCAGTTTCCAACTACATCCCACCCACTTCCCATCCACTTACCACCCACTCCACCCACTTGCCACTCGCATACCACCCACTTCCCCCCCAACTCCCACCCACTTTCCACCTACATACCACCCATCAACTTCCCGCCCACATCCCATCCACTTCTCATCTACATCCCACTCACATACCAAACCCATCCCTCCCACTTCCCGCCCACATCCCAGACGGTATTTCCACTCGGAAAATGAAAACACAGATGCATTCTAATTTTGACCTTACAAACCGAGTTTCAACTCAATCGGATAAAAAAAAGTATTTTTCATCCAGAATTTTCCAGGAGTTTTCACGCATGGGGGAGGATTTTCCGACATTGAAAAATCTCATTTCAAATTATTTCGTATTCTACCCTTAGAAACCAAATTTCAGGCCAATCGGATGGAAAATAGTTTTTTTTATTCAGGATTTTCCGGGAATTTTCCGACCGTTAGGTCAAATTTTCCCACATCGGAAAATCGCATTTCAAACTATTTCGTATTCTGTCCTTACAAACCGAGTTTCAAGCCAATCGGATGAAAAATAGTTTTTTTGCATGCAGAATTTTCGGCCATTTTCCTCGTGGGCGGATTTTCCAAAATCGGGAAAACGCGTCACATTTACAAACCAATCGGATGATGAAAATAAAATGTTTCCCATACAAACTTTTCCGACGCTTTTCGACTTTTCCGGGTGGAATTTTCCAAATTTCCTTTCTTAGTGCGCGCCTTCATAACTAAACGAAGGTCTAGTTAAACTCCGTACTTTACATATTTCGGAAATGATTTCTTCTCCATCTACTTACTTTTAGGCTGTACAAACTTAATTGCCAATCAGTGAATAACAAGATCAGGACATGCGTCATTTTCCACTTCACAATCACTTCGACTCCGTTCTAAATCGCAATTCTTTTCGACATGGGAAACAGCGACACTAGGTGAAAAGCATAGTGTTAATTGGAATGAAAGTAATCTCCACAACTGGCCCTAGATGCAACAGAAAATAATCCAATGTGAGGAAATAGAAGACAGAGCAAACTTCAAGCAGAAAGCGAACCAAAGTATCACCAGAAACACATACAAATTATTGAACCACAACTTTAAAGAAAACAATTTTTTAACGACATTTATGACTTCTTCAGCATATCGGTAATATTTACTGCTCGCCTTAAATTTTAATACCTCATACCAACGAAGAATGATCCCTGTGTAACCTGCGTGTTAGAGAAGACGCTTATATATTTGTAAGACTGCTACAAGACGAGGGGGGAATCACTTCTTTTTCAAATCGATAAACAAAACGAGGGGCGTAAAGTTAAAAGTCCGCCTCAACCGACTTTATATACCAGTTACTCATGAAAAGAAATTGTTAACAGCAATCCTCCGGCCCTCCGGGGGATAAAACCGAAAAGTATGCAACATTTTAAATCCGCTATTTATTATCCGATCTCGATGAAAATTTCAGGGATTTAGTTATTGCTAATATAAATTTCAAATTTACAAAAAAAGTGGAGATTTCAACATTTTTTATTGTGGGGTAGCGAAATGAATGTCTTTTAAAAAAAAGCTATGGGAGATACTCAATTAATACATTTTTTATTGTGGGTATTTGAAATGTCCAGATGTCGTAACGTATCGAAGATCTCCGACCACATAAAGTCTTTTTAAAAGCGAGCTGATTATCTCATCGGTTTTTTTTTAAGCTATCGACCAAATTTTTCTTTTGTACAAATGGACATTTCGGTAGTTGATATTGGTGAAAAAAGCTAGAAAAACTTTTTTTTCTGTATCTACGTTCAAATTATAATATGTATTACTCCCCACATTTTGGAGATTTTTAATTATACATATAAAAACTGCAGAAATATATCATGCCCATTATAGAAACTTGGTCGAGCCGAAATTTTAATTTATACAATTTTAATATGAAGTAATGCCAAATTTGATATAACTTTTCTCAGTAAGGATACTAAGGATACAATTTATTTATTATTGGTGTTTCAAAAAGATGGTGACTTTTGTATCTTAAAAGATATTAGTGGTATTCCTGAAAGTGATTTGCTTTTGATTTGCTTTCGATTTGATTTCGTGAAACAGCTGATGACAGCTGTTCCATACAAAATGAGCAGTGTGCCCAGAAAATGCAAGGAAATTAAGGTCATACCAATTGATTTCGTAAAATCAGCTTCGAAGCTGATTTCGTTTTGCTTTTGTTTTGTGAACTGCTTGACTTGGTCAAAGATGTTCATGGTTACTTATCTGCACAGCTCTCCTAGAAAGTTTGAAGTTACAAACTCTTCCACAATTTTATTCTACCCTTCCTCTTTGGATCTGTCAAATTGAATACGTGTGTAAATTGTGTGAAAGTAAATCAAAATGAAATCAGGATCGTTCCACCAACTGCTTTGCTTTTGCTTTCACGAAAGCAAATCAACTTTCAGGAATACCACTATTAATTTATGAAGTTTTAAACAAATAAATATATGACCTTACAGAAAGCTTTGCCACGCAGTCAGTTTTGAAGCTTTGTGACTGAAACTTGGCATCATATAGCTGCCATAGGAATGCTGAATTTGGTTGTGGTATAATATTCTATGAAAACTCTGGTCACTCCACAACAAAATTCAATTAATCATAACATTCTATATAAAGAATCGAATCCAAAAGAGAGACAAAATCAAGCCGATCGTGCTTGAAATCAAGTAGTTTTTATGCCAAAAGTACGCTAAGATGGAATATTTTTGGATCCAAGATGAAAATACTGGAAATCAAGCATGGATTTCTGAGATTCAAATTCTTGGTTTGTAGTTGAGTTGGCTTTATATCAAACATGAACCATTCTCCATTTATTGTCTATTCAAGAGTAAATTTTCTTGCATCCAAGAATATAAATTTCTTGATTGTAAGCATGAAAAGTCTTGAATTCAAGAGTAAATCTTTTTGTTGATAAGCCTGAAAAGTCTTGATTTTCCAATAGATAGATTTTCTTGGTTGCAAGCCCGAAAAGACTCGAGTTCAGGAAGAAATATTCTTGGTTGCAAACATAGAAAGTCTTCATATTAAGCATAAATCATCCTGAAAGTAAGCAGAAAAAGTATTGAGTTTAGGAATAGATTTTTTTCGAGCAGGCATGAAAAGTCTCGAATTTAAGAATAGAAGTCTTGATTTTAAGAATAGATATTCTTGGTTGAAAGACTGAAAAGTCTCGAGCTTAAAAAGAGATATTTTTGGTTGTAAGCATGAAAAGTATCGACCTGTAGAATAGATCTTCTATGACGTAATCAAGAAAAGTATCGAATTCAAGAACAGATATTCTTGTAAGTAAGCATGGAAAGTCTCGATTTCAAGAATAGATCTTCTTGGTTGTAAGCCTGAAAAGTATCGAATTCAAAAAGAGATATTCTTGTTTTAGGAAATATCGACTCTTTCTACTCTCGACTTAGAAATTCCAAGATAATCTCTTCAAAAAGAGATATTCTTGGTTTTAAGCAAGAAAAGTATCGAACTCAAGAATTGATTTTCTATAACGTAAGCAGGAAAAGTATCGAACTCAAGAATAGATCTTCTTTTAAGCAAGCAAAAAAAGTATCGAATTCAAGAATAGATCTTCTTGTAAGTAAGCATGACAAGTCTCCAATTTAAGAATAGATCTTCTTGTAAGTAAGTATAAAAAGTCTTGATTTCAAGAATAGATCTCTTGGTTGTAAGCCTAAATATTCTCGAACTTAAAATGAGATATTCTTGGTTGTAAGCATGTAAAGTCTCGATTTCGAGAATAGATCTTCTTGATTATAACCTTAAAAGTCTCGAATTTAAGAATAGATCTTCTTGTTAGTAAGCATGAAAAGTCTCGATTTCATGCCAGATTTCTCCACTTGCAGTACAAATTCCACAATTGTCATCTTCCTAAAGATCAACAAATTGTTTCCTCTCTGTGCATCCAAAGAGCGTAAGAAATGTGTAATGATTACAAAGAAAAAACGCCACCCCTAATAATTAAAATGAGAATTAAAATGCGGCCAACATTTTTATCGCCACTTCAATCTTTGACACAGGCCCTGGACCGCCGACTGCCCTCCACATATACCGCATCCGCTTCGGCCTCCAACTCTTTGCTCTCATCCTCTTCATCAGCGGCGCCAGATAGATTTTTAATTGAATTAGATACACACAGTGCAGGGCCAATGCATTTTCTTGTTGTTGTTGTTTCATTAAGAAAATAAAAATTGCCCATTTTCTGTTTTTCTTTCCCCATTTTCAACGAGAACTTATCAATGAGTTTGCTGTTCCGCCTTAATTCGATCGCATAGAAAATTTCACTTTCCATCACGACTTTGGAATTTTTCAACACATTTGTTTATAACACTTTCATTTAGAGCGAACTGTAAAAGCCGTTAAAAATGCATAAAACCCAAGACCCAAAAGCTTTTACGAATAGTAATCATAACCATAATAATAATAACAATTAGAAAACCAAATGGGCCAAGTGGACGCTGTTTTCCAAGAACGATCTCAGCCTACTCCAGATAAGCCGTGTGGCGTCTGCGGCTGCTTAAGTTAAGTGGTGACCCCGACGACTTCATTATGCAAATAGAACTATTTCCATCTGCTTGATGACAGGGCACATAGCAATGAGACAGCTTATCCCAGGGATCACACTCGCACACAATTTCCCTGACTTTTTAATTAGCGCTCGAATTTCGATTGAATTGAAGCCGTGAATGTTATAGGTGACATTTGTCTGTTGTAATTAATTGAAAGTTTTATGCGCGTTTCATTTGGTTGCGGTAGAAGCATTTTTTATGACTCTGTTGAAAGCCCGCATAGCCTGTGTGTGGCCTCACAGGGAACACACATCCTGGCAACTCGCGAGCTCTTCTGTGTCATGTTTTATGTTTCGTGTTTTTTTTTTTTTTGTTTTTGGCATATTAAAGCAGACCGCGGGGCAAGTGCAAGACTTGAAGATACTGACTGTGAGTTCTGTTTTATCGATGCATATTTATATGATGGTGTGTGTCACGGGGCAGGACCACACTGAAATGGGTTGACAAGCAGGCAGTTCCCCAAATTGACAGTTAAAGCAAATGACCGAGTAATCTCTCTTTAGATCAAACTATGGCATAACAAAAAGGATTACTTTTTAATTTTTCGAATCTCTAGAATTTTTATTCATTTCTGTGACTTTTAACTTGTATTGTGCTGTATCATGTTTCTGCGCCGGTAGGTTGTACTCAATCTTCTAAAAAGTTTTAGAACATTTCAAAAAACTTTAAATTGAGTTGATTTCTCACAAACTTTGACAAACATTTTCCCCATAAGGAACTAAAATTTGTAAAAATCCCTTCTTATTGTTCATTAACGTCGTGGAAGAAAACTTATGTCGGTTATATTCAGGTTGAAGCTTTGAACAAAAGTCCTAACAAAAAATCGATCAGAGGAATAAGATTTGGCAGAATAATCTTGGAGAGTCCCAGAAAAAATTATTTTCCTTAACTTATGGACAAAAAATTCCCAAAATATAGTAACTATATTATATAGTCAAAGACTCTAAGAAATTGTTGTGGCTTTTCTTATCACTGCCTGCTTTGAGCTCACAGCTGGTGCAAATAAAACAAAAATTTTGCAGTGTAAATCCAATGGCCTATATATGTATATGTTAAATTTTTTCCCATTCCGTCCCAAAGGATCCAACCAAATTTTCTAGGCGCTCGAAAATTGCGGAATTATATATTAATCCCTTGCTGTCAAGTGGATGCTGAATACATACCTCTCCCGCACGAACACTACGTCAATTTCGGGTCTAGACATATTTCCGTTCCATTTCTAGTGACTATCGGGGAAACCTTCCACCAATTCTACCCCAATTATGCCAGAATTCTTTTGTTGGTTTCAAACCCTATGTTTGTTAGGATTTTGCAAGCTCTTTCCACTAGCGCTTTTCTGCGCCCTATCTATTGTACTAATATCTTGTTTCTTTTTTTTTATCGCTTATTGTTATTTAAAAAGATCATAACTATAACATCTTTCTCTTCCTATATATCACGTCGTATAGAACTGTGCATTTCACAGCAGCATCAGTACTGCTTGCTGATAATTCGGAACTTATAGATTCCTAAGGATTTTCCAAAAATTAAAAAGATAATCAGAACGTTCGAAACGAAAACGAAAATTTTTCTATTTGCTGTTCACAATTCCGAACGATTTGGTTACGTTTTGACTTTTCAAACTCAGTTTCGAAGTCGGATTTATAAACAGCTGGTAGGTTGACCTGCGCGCGTGTTTGTGCATTCCGACAGTAGCCAGAGTTATCACCTTCTCTATAATTTTTTATTTACAAATTTCTTATTACAGTATTTAATTACTACACTTGAATATGTCAAATGAAATATGGTTAAAAAAGAATTATTTTAAATTATACTCAAACTTTAATCATTTTAACACTATTAAATTTTTTTAAGTGTGGATTTGTTTTTTGACCGTTTTTTGTTGTATAATTGTGGTGTTGATTGGGGTTATTATTCGGCCGTCTTCCCTTTCTGCAGTCAAAACACTTTTTGGCTTAGGTTTTCTCCTACGCGTTTCGGCAATTATATTGCCTTCCTCAGAGAGTCTGTATATTTTCAAAACCACAAGCTAATTTTAAATAGTTGCCCAACTCACATTTTGAACATTAAGGAAACTTTGAGCACATTTTTAGAAAATAAAGACTCCTACAAACCTGGGCAAAATAAAAAAAAAACATGTTTTTCTTAACGTTTTTAATTTATTTAAGGAACTTTATTGGAATTGATGAAATTAGGCAGAAAAATAATTGCACCACTTTTAAAAAAAAAGGTTTAAGATTAAAAAAATTACCAATAATTAAGAAATTTAGTTAACAATTTTAAACTATTATTTAAAATCCATATTAATCATTTATTATTTAGTACAGTGTCCTTTATTGCCAATAACAGCTTCTGGCATGAAATCAACTGAGTCCTGGCATCGTTTTAGGGAATTGTTTTTGGGACCAGGACTCAGTAATTTCTTCCCAAAGTGATCCGATAGTGTTTGGCTTGGAAGAAGCAATTGCCTTCATGGGGTCATTGTCCTGTTGAAAGACCCATACGAGCAGCATTTCGTATTCTGCAGAGAGAAGCATTACTGTCTCCATGATATTTACGTACAGGTGCTGGTCCATGATGGTTTTATCCAATGTATTGGACCTTTTCCATAGTAGGAAAAGCAAGACCATACCATTACACTACATCATCCATGCTTAATGGGTTTTGTGGTGTACTGGGGTTTGTATTTGGTGTTCATTGGACGTCTAACATATGATCGAGATCCCTTTCCACCAAACAAAAAACATAACCACTAACACTAACCATTGTTGGGATGTCCAATTTACATGGTCCCTGGCAAACTTCATGCGCTTAGTAAAGTGTGTTGCTTGTAAAAGTGGTACCTTTCTTTTCTTCATAGTTTAAGGCGTTTTTAATCATTTTTGTAAAGCAACCTACCAATTGACCAACTTCTCTGAAAGTTTTTCCGTCCAAAATAAATTTTTTGATAAGATCGCGCTTTTCCGCAGTTCAGAGCTTTTCACGTCTCATTGTTATGATTATTAATAACTTTTATGATAGAAACAATGAAATCTTAGTCAAAACTAATAAACACGGGCTTTCTACAAAGGCAATTCCGCAAAATATACGGGGTAAAAAAATTGGCTATACAGCTCCTCCAACGGGGCCAAGCCAAGCTTCTCACAATCTCTTGGCCTGTGTGCTTTTAAATTTTTCGCTAGAGAAAGGGACCTACAGTTTAATGCCGAATCCGAAAGGCAAAGTTTGAGAATTTGCTTTTTCATGGCTAGTTACTTCACAGCTGGCGCCAATAGATGGTGAAGGTGACCGTATGTGTAAAAGCTATTTTGCTAAAGAAAGAAAAAATCTTTTATTATCAGATGTTCAGAGGCGGGATCGAACCCACGACCTCCCGTCCAGCAGTCCAGCACACTAACCGCTGGGCCACAGACGGCCACTAAAAAATAACGGGGTTCACTAAAAAAAGGCTAATGGTGCTGTTTTTTCGGCATTTTTGGGCCTTTTTTCTTAAAATACAAACAATATGAAAAAAATCAAAATTTAAAAAAAATCGCAACAGTAATCGCATTATTTTTTATCAAGAACAAAATGTGTTATAGTGGTGTTATTATTTGTTTCGCAACTGTACATATTTAACATATTTCTTAATTTTCAAATACCTATTTTAAAGGACGTTATTGTTTTGTTGTATTGCACGATTGTTTGTTTCTGTTAGTTTTTTTATTTCTTAGCTTATAATTTTGGGTATTTATTTTAATGCTTTTAATAGCAATTACTTTTCATTTTGCTGACTTTGCAGCACAACTTTTGAAAGCGACATTTCTGGTCGATTTGCGGAATTCGGAACAGCAATCAACTCGATTTGCGACAATTCCACTCGTTGTCAAAATCCGGAACAGGCCCGAATATGTGTTGATAGAACTTCGACATAAGTCCCGTCTCCTTGAACCAATATTTACAAACTAAATATCAAAACTAATTGACCTCATGGCAGCCACTCTTCAATTATAATTCAATTCAAATTGGCTCCCTCCACAGCTCTCGACTCTTACCCCTAGCCGCCCGTCCCTCTTCCTGCGCTCACCACTGTTTGACGTCACCCCTCCCGCCTCAACATATAATTTCGTTCTCTGTATACTCCCTCTCCTTCTCTCTCTTGTTAATTGCTATTACTTCACTGAAGAAAAAAGGTCGAGATATTTTCAATCTGAAAATTCAATCTTGACTTCCAGGATATTCTACACAATTCAAACTATTAAGGATTGGCTCACGCTTTTCGAACTTGTATCATTCCAAATGTGCTTACCCTTATCCCTTTCGAGATCACATGTCCCTAAATTGGAGAGCGATAGCGAAGAAACATAAGTAGCCTTTTAGACATGCTGCAACATCCGATGGGGATGTGCGATGAGATGTCGTTCCATTCGTGTTCAGTACGCATGGTTGTGGGAATCGAATCCCAGCTGAGCCCAAAAATTTGTATATATATTTGTTTTTCAGAAGTCTTAAATAAACCCAAACTGGTGTGGTCTTTGAAGTTGATAAGGAGGCCTGGCAGTGGAAAAGAGGAAGAATTGTTTTTTTCTGGGATCAAATCATTATTACGTATCGAGCTCAAATTGAATTAAAAAATGCTTAAAATGATTCAGCTTTGGAATAAAATTGTGTTCTGATTTTTTGCTTAATTCAATCACTAATAAGATTACCCCGGAAGAAATGCAATATTTATTAGGATCAAAATAGTCGGATCAACTCAATCTTATTTCTGAACGGGGCAAGCATACCCGAGATTATGTTGTTTTCATTACCGCTTGGGATTGATTTGATCCCGTATGGATTGATTTTTTTTTTTTTTTGTGTTTCTAACACAAGTCTCTCATAGCAGCTATCATCTGTCTCAGAGAGCCAAAACACATACATACAACATGAGTGTGAGTCGTTCTCTCTCATGCTCACTCTCTTTCGCGCTCTCAGCAAAACAGCAGCCAAAGCCATTTATGTGACCCATACAAACTTTTCTTTGGCCTTTTCACCAACCTCACGGACAAATTTTCCAAATTTTCTTCTTAGTGCGCGCCTGCATAACTAAACGAAGGTCTATGCCAAATATTAGATCTGTACGATAAGCAGCTTTGGCTGTGAGTAGGTAAAATGTCAGTCTGTCAGTCAGTCGGACGGGCCTACAGATTTATAAGTATAAATTTTGAATAAAATAAAATTTTTATTTTGTTCAAAATTTTAAAGAATATTTTGCCTTGAAACAATGCCAATTTGCTAAACTTAACATTTTTATTTGAAATTCAAACGAGAAGGCCAAACTAGCTTCGTCTGTGCCGAAGTTTTTATACCCTTGAAAATGGTTTTAAATATCAGAGCATAAGAACGCTAGCACTCAGACCTATCCTTTAGTTTATTAAATAAATATGCCAAAAAGTTAAGACAAGAAGAGATAAATGAATGCCTACAAAAAACTCTTGAGCTACATCCAGTTGGGAATTATATGGGCAGAACGTAGATTATTAATGGATTCCTAGATGGATTCAGAGAGAAATAGCCTAAAATTGAAATGGCCTCTACTTTAAAATACTTGACTCACATCAACGACTCTCTAGCTGCGATCTTCCTTCTCTCACTCGCTGACTCACGTTAAGATAAAAGGCTATCCGACTTTCACATAAGCATTATAAAGTAGAAGAAGTGGGCTCTACTCCGGATTTTTCTGTAAGCCTTGGAATGAGTATTTTAGTGTTAAGGTATTTGAAGTAGTAAGAGTAGACAGATAGAAACCAACGAAGACAGACGCTGTATATAGAATGGGAAAGTCAGACAAAACAAACCCATATTGACAATGTAAATAGAAAACCGTTTGTTAAATGGAAGCCCGTTTAAATAGTGTGAAAATAAAAGCTCAAAAACCCCAGAAAGACAGTCGTTTACAATTCAAGAATTTGGTGTTAAAAAGTTTAAACCTCAGTAAAGATATTTAGAAGGATTCATAGGGATCTCAGTGTTCCAACTTTGGATTTGGAATCACTTGAAACTTTAGTTCACTTGATCACTAATTACCGTTGAAACCAGGCTAAAACCTTTAATCCTTCCACCTCTGATGTATCACGGCCCATTCTCTACCTGATCAAAATCAATTGACAGGCGACTGCTTT